>PVKA01000126.1:210174-260269 GCA_004027165.1 Ctenomys sociabilis | reverse complement strand
TGGCCGGTCTCAGGAGCTGGGCGGGGGCGGGCGGGATGGAGCAAGATGGCGGAGTCGGCCGCGCTGTCTCTGGCCGGTCTCAGGAGCTGGGCGGGGGCGGGCGGGATGGAGCAGGACGGCGGAGTCGGCCGCGCTGTCTCTGGCCGGTCTCAGGAGCTGGGCCTGAAAATGTCTTTCATTAAAAATGCAACTAATAATGCCCTGATGGTCATCTGGTTGTGTGATGCCACATAAGTTGCCTTACAGAGGCTAGTGAAAATTGTCCTTTGCGTGCTTGTAGTATTACAAAGACTCTGTTCCTTTTACAAACCTGCTGTGGACATTTGGACTTTGCTTGGGTAGCCTTCAGGATAATACTGCCCCTTTTAGACTCTTCTGACCTCCTGACACAGAAAAGGGGAGTCCAGCCACAGCTACAGTGATGGCTGCATCTGTACCAGCCAGAAGGTTGGAAGTCTGACAGTGTGTTGAACAGAGCCAGCTCATGATCGACATGCTCAGAGTGGTCTGCAAAACTATTGGGTAATAGAAATGATGCGGTCAATCCAGTGACACTAACAGAAACACCCAACAGTAGAGTAAGCACTGCTCTACAAGGCCTGAACTTGCATTTAAAATACGCTTTAGGCCTAAGGCTTCATTGAGGGGAAACTAACTAAATCCAACAGGATTCTGACTGAGTCACTTCACTTATGATGTTGCTGTCAACCTGAATACACTAGCTTGCGAGTGGTCTAGTCTCCACGCTGTAAAGTCCTCACAGGTAAATAGTTTGCTGGAATCTGAGGCTAGTGAAGAGTATAAAGTATTTCTGAACATGGGTAGAGCTGATGGTCTCTCTAGACTGGTCTTTCCATTCTGGGTAAGGAAGATTCTGAGACTGAACCTTTGATGTCATTCTAAGATGCCCTGCTTGCCACTTAGGCCTGTGGGATGGAGGAACACTGTCGAAAATTTTACATAAGCTTGTAGTATGATATTTAAAGGTCCTGTTTCATAGAACTCTTCATAAATAAGTCTGAGGTTAGAATATGGTAGATCACCAAGGAAGCGCAAGGTAAGTAATGTTAAGTTTATCCTGTGTGAACCATGCTTTCCACAACACAGTTTCTTTTTTCAGATCAAAGAAACACAAAGATAGGTGAATAGTCCCGAGCTGATACGATGATCTGATTCTTTTGCTCTCAGTTCCTAGTACTGGGCTTCCTCCTCATGGACCAGCTTGGCTACTGCAGCTCCAGCCATCTTAGCACACTTGTATCCTAGCCAGTTGAAAGGAGGGAATGTGGAAAAGGATAGTTTTCTTCCTCCACGATCAAGTTTCTTGGGTGTTCCTTATCTCTTTGGTTGAAAGTTGGTCATGTGAACAAGCCCAGTGAAAGAGAGGCCAGAGAATGTCAGCTGTTTGGCATTGTATACTCAGAAATTCCAGTTCTCATTTCCAAAGAAGAGAGACAAGTGAATCATGGGAGAACAGTGTCAGATCCTGGCACCAGTAGGTGATACACTAATGTTCATACAAAAATCAGAGCTTCAAGAACATGTCACCATAGATGTGGAGAATCTTTCTTATCATGGAGCAAAACAGAAAACATATTGAAGAAATTCTAATAAGAAAATAAATATTCATTAGTTGATTAAAGTTGGATGTTAAGAGGCTAATTCCCTCTTAGCAGCCTGACATTCCTCATGCTAGCAAAAAGGAGTGATGTGGCTCAGGAACAGAGAAACGGAAATGATTAAGTGCCAGCTCTCTGTGACTTTTATAGCAGTTCATTCAGCTGCCTACCCACAAGGCACTTCCCAAGGAAGCAACAGCCAAGAATGCTCTTGGCTGGGTTTGTCCATTTTTCATTTATTTCAATGACCATCTCCAGGAAAAAAAAAAAAAAATCTGAAAGAAGGAAACCCATTGAAAGACTTGGGGAGCATTAACAGAGATTCTGCGCAGAAGAAATTTTTAAAAAGAAATAGCTTAAAATCACCTATGTGTGATTGAGGATTTTCGTTTCTCTTCCCCCTCTATAGGTATTTGTGTATCTAAGCCGTAACGCATATGTGTGTATGTACACAAGGTTAAGTTGATAAGTCCACAGAGCTAGGACTCTATTTTCTTGTTTTAATGACCTGGAATGAAAACAAAATGTAAGAGGGAAGTCTGTTAAAATAGTCTTCTCTAAAACGTGAAAAAGGTTTTAGTGTTCAATAAACTATACATTTCCCCTCCATTGGGAAGTCAATGTATGTTTAGTGCTTGGGACAAAATTCTGGGTTGATCATCTGCAAAATAAAAGCACGCTATAAAAGTTCAGATGCCAGTTTGTAACAACCATCTAATGGTCAGCTCAGTAGATCTTTAGTCATGTTCAAGAATTCAAAAAAAAAAATCTGGTCCAGGTTTTCCTTACTGCAGGTACCTTCATCACTTCAAGGGACTCCCTTGGGACCCCCACTACTCAGCTAGAGGGAGGTAAGTGAGAAGCCTGTGCTTGGGGATTATTTTTCTTCAAAAGTACAAGGGATGTTCAAAATATGCAGGGGCTGTCTAAAGTTTTAAAAATTTATTACAATGAAAGGCATATTACCACTTATCCCTGCCCCCAAATACTCCACTTCACTTTGAACACTTATCTCATTGCTCTTTGCACTTTCTGAAGCAGCTCTGCAAGTCCTCTTTTGTGTCTTTGCCAGGTGTGATCACAAACATGGTGAATGTTGCTGCAGAGTGTCAGCCACACCTCGGAGAGGCGGGCTCATAAAAGCACTACATCCGGTCCTCACCCACCCCACTCCCCATGTCTGGTACTGTGTGACTTGTGGCTCTTCCCCAAAGTCCAAATGACTGTGAAAGGTGAATGTGTTGAATCCATCCAGGATGGCAGTGCAGCCACAACTGTGTAACTAAAGACACTGCTGAAAGAGGGATTCCAGAACTGCTCTGGAAAGTCCCAGGGATTATTGGATAAGTGTGACCAAAGTGAGGAGTATTTGGGGAGAGATTCATGGCACTGTTGCTTTTACTAAAATAAATTTTGTTGAACAACCACTATATTTTTCAATTCACACTCCATTATTCTCCCCAGATACCTCTTGTCTTCTACAGAGGTGTGGCTAGTCCAAGAATCTGGAAAGGGGCTTCACAGGAGGGGGTGGCGTGATGCTGGCCTAAGGCCTGGCAGCTTGTGCCATCCAGGCTGTGTTCTCAGCCTTGAACTCCAGCTGAAACTTGGAGCAAACAGGAAGGCAAATTCTCTTCCTGTATCCAGTCATACAGATGATAAGCTGTATATCTTAGGTATATTTTGACATTGTAGTTTGTTGTTTTATGTCTTTTTGTGGTCTCATTCATTGTAGATGTTTTAAGAATTTAAGCAGTAACTTCAAGTCTTAGTCTTTCAGAGCATCTCTGTGTTTAACCCTTAAAAGTGTTGGTGGTAACAGTGGTGACTTGTACCTTAACACATATGGACCAGTAGGGAAGCCATTTGAACCAATGTTGAAATAATTTAGAATCTCACTGGAAATAAAGGCCAGCCTCTTTCAAACTTTGTCATTAGTTTCAAGCAATACTGTGTCAGTTGAAAATGGTTTTGTCTCTAAGAAATTTGAGCAAATTACTAGAACTGAATGACTTGCTTAGCTAACAGAATAATTTCGACCTTTCCCCAATCACTTTTCATCAAAATTTTTAAATTGTACTAGGCATTTTATATATAATGGAGGTGGGGAAATATAAAATAGGGCTGGGGAGATAGCTCAGTTGAATAAGTGCTTGCCTGGCAAGTACAAGGGCCTGAGTTCAAACCCTGGCTCTGCAAAATAAATAAATAAGAAGCTTTCTCCCCCATGTATTAGGTTTAAGTTCATCATGAGGTATAGCTGGAGAACAGCTATAAAAGCACTTATGTGTATTCATCCTTTCCTGTTTTCATTTCCACATTGTTTGCTGCATTAAGTACTTCTGTGTCATGCACCCTTAAAAGTGTTGACGGTAACTGCGGTGACCTGTACCTTAACAGACCGTGTTCTCACAGAGCTGTCATGCTGATTAGAAAGGAGTAAGGGTGAGCAGGCAAATGAGTGACTGCATAAATGGAGGAAGAGGATGCTTCAGTTAGTAAAAAGTCCTGCAAAGAAAAGAAATGCTGTGTACTGCAGAAAGGAATAAGCAGGAAGTGTGGTCCTGGACAGGCTCCCCCAGTCATGACAGTGAGAGACATGAAGGATACAAAAGAGGAAGCAATGAAAGGGAGGGAGGGGGGTAAGAGAGAGTGGGGAGGAGGGAAGAAGTGAGGAGGAAGAGAGGGAGGGAGAGTTGTAGATCAGCTTGTGTCCGCTGCTTCTTTAGGGAAACTGAGTTACTTTGTGGCTGTGCCCATGCTATGTATTTTGATATAACTGGTAGATATTTTAGGTAAGTTATCATCATCAGCTAACACTTACTGAACTTTCAGCAAATATTTATGGGAAGCCTACTATGCTCAAGAAAACTTATTAAGTACAGAGCTCTAAATTATGAGTTATAAGGATTTTCAAAAGATAGGATTCTATAGCCTAGGGAAAATATTTCAAAGGAATTACAAATTACTTTGAAAAACTCCAAGGCCTTCTTAGTGAATCACTGTACATTCCACACACAACATATAAAGCCAAATGATTAAACCAGATGGGCAGTCATTTCTTTTTCATTACTCAACAAATAAGAATTATGAAGGTGGGCAGGCTCATGTCTAGGGCTCATAGGGTCACAGTGGACCTAGAAAAAAGATAACTTAGTAATCATAAGGCTTTTCATTGGCTGTTTTGCTTCCCACCTATTTTGTGTTTTAAGAAGCAGAATGTCTCCAGCACACAGAGAGAAGTGCCACTTTTATCAGTGCCTTAGGGAAACGTAGGAGGCACCCCTATAGAAGGGGACAAATAGTGCTGCCTCAGGGACACAGAGGAATAATCAATTATTGTTTGGAAAAATTAGAAACAAATTTTGTGCAAAGCCTAAACAGTGGTGATGAGAGAAGCTCAACACTAGCAAAGCATCCTACACGGATAAATACTGTGTCTGAAAGAGAGCACGAGGCCCGAACCCAGCCAGCCAGATGGCGAGGAGAGTGACATCATCTCACAGCTTGCGCTTACTCATCTTTAAGGTCATCGTAGTACTGACAACAACTCACATTTGTTAGGCACATGCTAGGCACGCAGCGTATTTTACAGCTGTGATGAGCTGGACCTTTTAATCTCTGTTTTATAGCTAGGAAGACAGGCTCTGAGTGAGCAGGCGATTTACCCCCTCCCCGTCATGTATTCAGTGGGCAGCAGGACTCACATACAGTCCCCTTGAGCTCTGGATGCTCTCAGCCCTCTTGGAAGATTAGCAGCAGCAATGCAGAATGCTGCCGAGTGGGCTGACAGAAATCAATAGAGGAAGTGAGCTCCAGCCTGCTTCTCCTCCTACCTCCAAGGACTTGGAATCACCTTGAGCGAAGTGATTCCGTAACACAGGATTTAATTTTGTGCAATTAAAATTTACACACACAAACACACGTGCACGCACACACACACTCCCTTTCCTCACAAATAGAAATGTGTCTTTCCCCCCCCCAAATAAAGAAAACAATGCAGCATGTAAGTGGAACGAGTAAAAACTAACTGAATAGGATGAGGAGTGCAGATTTAGACCATTACTGGCTTGTCTGAGAGACATAAATGACAACAGTGAGGCTTTGCAGGTGAGGCCCTCTTCCTTTATAATGAGTTTCATGGCAGGAGTGGAAGCTATTAATCTATATCAGGTTAATTTTGACCTTCAGATATATGCTTCTGGATTTTAATTCTCATTAAAAATTGTCACTCACCAACAAGGACCTGCTGAATGATAAACTGGTAATGGAGATACGTTGTAGGTATGAAAGTTGCTCACAAACAATTCCTTTTGATATATTATTCTAATTGTGGTGAATTTTCACCTGGTTATGTAAGAGTTGTCTCTTTTTTTTTAAGTTTTACATTCTTTATTATGTTCTTTTTTGAAATTATATTTTATTTTATTGAATTGTCTCATTCTGAACTGTCAAATCTAGGGGATTATTAGACAAAACATCCCCAAACCACAAAACACCTGAATCCTTTGACTTCAGTAAGCTCATTTTTCCAAGAGTGACTTGTATTTCTTTAATAAGACTTCAAGTTAAGCTAATTTAAATCATTCTTTTGCATTTTTGGTCTTGATGCTACTGTAACTCATCAGAAATTAACTCCATGCTCAGGTTTAGGTTCATAAAGAATAGAATGAGAAGCCTTTTCTGGCACAGGTATCAGGCAATAGGAATTACACTAGTATTTAAAGACGATCTTTTATAGTGGAGAGGTGTGCTGATTATTCCTAAATTACCAGAAGATACACATTTGACTTATAAGAAACCAAATCCATGAATTAATGTTATCCCAAGTGATGCAGAAGGTGTCTAGATATGGTAACTTGGATTTCCCTATCAAGTCCTATTTATGAGTTTCATCTGTTATATATTATTGTATTATAAGGTTATCTAATAAACAAATGACCTAGAATATGCACCTTCTAAGATATTCAACTTCAGTATTTTTGTGCAATACGAAGGTGAATTTTCCTCAAAGGTGGGGGCATTACTTTCACCAGCCTTTTTCTTCTGTTTAAATATCGAGGTTAAATAAACTAGCCTAATAATTGTTCAGACCCTTTTGTGTGTGTGTGGGGGGGGTTACCAGGGATTGAACTCAGAACCTTGCACTTGCCAGGTGAGCACTTATTCCACTGAGCTATCTCTCCAGCCTGTTCAGACCCTTTTATCCATTTTTATTTTCCCTTTTATGCTCAGCACCATGTAGTAGTTCCTTGAGCTAAAATCTAAGATTATCATTATAGTTAGAAAGTTATACAGCCTAAAATATAACTTGCAAACATTTCCTCAGTGTTGTGAGGTGATCTCTTAATCTTACCATGCTATAACAGGAGTGGAATATTAACCCAGAAGACAGTACTCCCTCAGCATAGGTAGTGTGAATTTTCTCTTCTGTGACTCAGGCAAATTGTAAAACTTCTGGTTTTAGGGTACATAGACTAAAACTTTTGCATAAATGATTGAGTTGAAAAGATTGGTAGGTGATGACTAATCAGGATATTGCTTGATGATAACTCTAGGTCCTTTTAGGAAGTTATTGGGATGGGCTTCAATCAAATGAGGGGCAAAATTGAAAAGAAGGTGAAGTATAGGGAGGTTTATCTCTCTGCAGAGGGTGGTGGAGGACAAAAGGCAGGTTAATCTTTAATAAACGGTGCTGAGCAATCTCACTTTCCACCTACCAAAGACTGAACCTGGACCATGTTTCTCACAACGCATTAAAACAAAATTGAAATGGATAAAAGATCTAAATACTGAAACAAAAACACTTAATGTGCTAGAAGACAGAACATGTAAAACTCATGAAGACAATAGATGTAGGCAGAGATTTTATGAACAAAACCTCAGTTGTGTAGATCATTTGTGCTGTATGAAGCATTACCTTCACTAGCCTTTTTTTTTATCCTGTTTAAATATTGAGATCAGTGCATTGGGTCTAGGTTCGATCTTTGGCATGTGGAAAGTCAGGTTGCTCAGCACCACTTATTACAGAAGAAAATCAACTACTGGGATCACATGAAGATAAAAGCTTGTAAGGACGGGCCAAATAGCTCAGTGGATTAAAGAGCCTGCAAGCAGGCCGTGGGCCCAGAGGTTCTATCCCCGGGCCTGCTGTGCTGGCCCCACCCCATAGGCACTGAGACAATGATTGAGACTGGGCGTGGTGGCATGCACCTGTAATCCCAGCTCTTGGGAGACTGTTAACAGGTGGATTACTGCAAGTTCAAACTAATAGTGAGACCCTGAACACCCAGTAGACCCTTCCCTAAAACATATTAAACAAACAAATAAGTACAAAAGTTCTTGGGTGAGCAAGAAAGCTCAGCGGACTAAGTGCGTACATTGGCAAGCCCAGGGTCCATAGTTCAATCCTTGGCACTACATGAACATCACTACTGCCCCCCAGGTGTGCTGAGCTGGTGATAGACTCCACCAGGTGGTGGTGCCCACCTGTGATACCAGAACTAGGGAGGCCGAAAACAGGAGGATCAGTACAAGTCCAAGCTGTGTGTGTAGTGAGGCCCTGTGCACGCACAGGTGCGCGCGCGTGCACACACACACACACACACACACACACACAGGATAAAAGCTCATGCATAGCAAAAGAAGCAGCCAACAAAGTAAAACGATAACCCAGAGAAGGGAAAATGTTTTTACCAGCCACTCCTCAGACAAAGGACCAATATCTAGAATACATAGGCAAAAGAATGTAGATCCCCAGATTTAAAGACCCAATCCAAAAATCAGTATCTGAAATGAATACTTATCAGATGAAAAAGTACAAACAGCAAATAAATGCTTGAAGAACTGTTGGACATCACTGGTCACTTGAAAAAGCAAATCAAATTAACACTGAGCTGTGATTTCACTCAACAAAGAATGCCTAGCATCAAAACCTCAACCAATAACAAATGCTGGCAAGACTGTGGGGAAAAGAACCCCTCCTTGCATGTTGGTGGGAGTATAAATTGGTACAAGCACATTGGAAATAAGTATGGAAATTTCTCAAAAAACTAAAATTAGAGATTTATGTGACCCAGATATTCCCCTTCTCGGTATCTTCCAGAAAGAATTCAAAGCATCATACCACAGTGACAGACACCTACACATGTTTATAGCAACTCAAGTTATAAGAGGTGAATCTTAGAAATAGCCTATAGGGCCATCAAAAGATGAATAGATAAAAAATGTATTATTTATATATAATGGAGTATTACTCTGTCACAAAGAAGGATCCACTTGAGACATTTTTAGGATGGATGCATCTCAAAACCATAATGTTAAGTGAAATAAATTAGACACACAAGATTAAATGTCACTTTTGTATGTGTGTGATAGACCCAAAGAGTAGATAAAGAACATAATAAAAGATAGATATTAGACAGGAAGGAAAGGAAAAGGAATTTAAAAAATAGAATGGAAGGCAAAAATTGGAACCAGAGCTTTTGTAAATAGAGAGGGGAATATGGGTTGAAGGGAGGGAAAATGAACGGGAAAAAATAATTAAGATACATTACACACAGGAAGAAATTTCCCATGATGAATATGATCATTGCTTATGGCAAGCAGAAGGAATTGCGATGTGTTATGTCCATGTACCAGTCCCACATGTGGCATGTGAACATCACGTGTACAATCATGAATTCATAAGAGTTTTTAAGAATAAAAGATTTTAAATTAAAATATGAAAAAGAACCAATGTCAATGAATTGATGGTTGTCAGGAGTCAGCAGGGGAATCGTTAAATAGCATCTGTTATTATAGTCATTACGTGTGTAGAAAAGTGACAGTTGTATTTATACGGTAGTTAGCTAAAAGCTACATCTGATTCTGTGTGAACCTCTCACTGTTCGGCGGCCATTCTGCCTGAATCCACACGTATGTTCACTCTGTTCTGGAAAGATATAAATACAGATTTGTTGTGTGACAACAACAACAACAAAACAGGGTTAAAGTTAAGCTGGAGGATTCAAGGCTTTTTGGGGATGGTCTGAAGACAAGCGGGTCTCTAGTCTGTGTAATCCCAGATATAATTAAAAAGTCTGAAAAAAACTGTGAATAGGTGAATAAGCTAAGGGAGAACTGTGGCATCTAGACTAACTACATAATGAAATCAACTTTAATAATTTAATTTTATGAGTATAATAAAATTTTCATAATTTAATTTTAATGAATTTTGGGTAAAAGTTGGCTTTATTTTGAAAAGTACAACTTGGGGCTGGCAAGGTAGCTCAGTGGCTTAAAACACCTGCTTAGGCAACCTTAGGCAGAGGGTGCAGGGGCCAGGGGCCGGATCCCAGACACTACATGCCACGCCAGCCCTGCCTCCAGGGTGGGCTGTGCCAGCCACAAAAAAAGTACAACTTTATATGTGTATAGTCATGTGTATGTTACTGATTTAACCAAAATAAAGAATACAGATATGCTGAGGAAATGGGAGTGCTATAAGGAAATGAACCTTTGTTATGATAGGAAATTAAAAGACAATCTTTAAAATTGATAAGTCAAGAACATCCATTTAAATGGAGCATTTAGACTTGGAAATATCTCCGGAGGAAATTGTTTTAAAGACTTAAATTTGGGGACCAGGGAGTGGGAAAAGGGCCAGCAGGGGATATGAGCTGACGCGGCTGCTTTTTAACACACAGCTTCCTGCTGACCACTTTGATTTGTTTAAAGTCCCTTGTAATTATTAATGTTGTGGGCTAGGCCATTAAAAATGCTGTGATAAAAAGACAGTGGTGGATAACCTGAGCTAGGGAGGCTAGGACAGGAAAATCCTTGCCTGCCTCATTAAGACTAATTGGCTTGGACGTGGGTCTTGCCACTTTCATTGGGGGATCAGGAGGACCAGGTACAATGGAAAATGCATAGGCTGGGGCTTGCAGGAGATGGCTGGAAGCCTGTCACCAACTGTGCGACTGGCCGGCACCGTAGCAACACATGCCCAGTGCACTTAAGGTGGGTGGGGTCTTTGTCTGATGCCTGTGACCTCATGCAACTTATTAAGTTTTCTGCACTCAGTTTCTTACTGATAGGAATAGTTCCTAGACAGTGAGGTGATGTGACAGGAGAGACTCTAGCAAGGGCTTCTGATTCTGGGCTTAGCGAATATAAACCCGAAGTAAGTATTAAGCTACAAATCTTGGAGCCACACTACTGACCAGGCATTTGACTCAATTCCTGTCTTCTCTAAAAGAATAAAATAAGACTTCTTTTTTGGGGGGGATGGTGGGTAGTGGGGATTGAACTCAAAACCTTGCACTTGCCTGGAAGATGCTTATGCCACTGAGCTATCTCCTTGGCCCAAATTCCAGCCTTCTTAAATGGACACTAATGGGTGTGCACATGGAGCATACCTTACACTTCTGTGATGAGAAGTTTTAACACTGTAAAAAAAAGTTTGAGAGAACATTATCTGCAGATACTCCCTCAAATATAATCCCTTCCAGCATTGAAAGGGTATCTCTCACTGATGGTTAGTATTGAGTGATTGATAAGTATTGGGTGATTGACAACTATTGAATGATTGATAAATGAACATAATGCATTCTTAGCTTTGATGAGATTATGAGCCTCATTGAAAACACAGAGTGCAAACAGTTGGCAAAGCATCCAAGCCAGTTATTACGGTAGACATACTATTTAATTTCCCGATCTTGGAAGGAATGAGGTAATTCCTTGATCCTTTTTTTGTATAAAGTAGCATTTGAACTCTTGTAAAGCATTTTCCACTTGTGGTGGCACATGCCTGTAATCCCAGTACTCGGGAGGCTGAGGCAGGAGGATCGTTGTGAGTTCAAGACCAGCCTGAGCTACAAAGTGAGCTTAAGACCAGCCTGAACTGCATAGTGAGACCCTGTCTCAAAAAAAAAAAAAAAAAAAAAAAAAAAAAAGATATTGCAAAACAGAAAGTAGCTAATGCTTGTTCCACTGGGGATTTGAGGTCAAATAGATTTCATTCCCCAATGGTGCAGCTGAAATTCATGGAAAAAACTTTATGTAGGTATCTGAAGGAAATAATAGTCAACATTTTCTATCGTTTTCTATGTGAATCATATTAACATACGTTGGTTCATAAACTTCCTACAACCCTGAAGTGCATGTTTGCTGCCAGTCCTTGTGGGTTCTGGCAGCTGCATCCTATAAAGCATTTGTAAATACTAAGTGGGGGAATATCAAGCCATTGTTGATAGTGATATATAGGGACAGGACTCCTGAGCATCCACTACAATATTTTTGCCTCTTGATCAACACATGACTTGTCTCATTTCTCTATAAAGACCCTTCATTCAATAGGTTTGTTGATTCATTAACATAAAACTGCTGGCCAGCAGTGTGACTAATTTGTGACTGAACAAAGCTTATCCAAGGTATTTTCTCTGTGAAACGCATCATAGATTTTTTGCACTCGGGAACACTAGACACCCTTTCAGTACTACCTTGGGGGCCATTTCAAACGGCAAAATCACCAGCAAAAACCACAGAAATGTGAAAAATGTAGCATTAAATAGATCGTGAAGCATGAGAGCCGAAGAAGGCAGGTGGTGGCCTCGTTTGACTTGAGCTGAGAATAGGGGCTTTGAGCCACCTTCTGCGCATGAGCAAGACGGTAGGACAAGTACTGATTTTGAGGTTTCAAGTACTTTCTGGAAAGACAGCTAATTTATAGATACAGTGTCAGTGCATACTAAGGATTGATCACTGAACTGTTTCTTAAACATTGAATCTTAACCTGACTACCTGATTTCCATGGAAGCAGTGGACACCAGAACCAAGTTCTTTTTTCTGTGCTTTTGCTCAACCAGAGTATGTTGTCTGCTGAAACCATCTTTCCGGCCAAACCTCAGGTACTTAATGCAGGGTGCAGGCAGACAGGCAGGCAGGGATATGAGTTGTGAGGAGGACTATGCACATCCCACCACTTAGGTATTCCAGGACACCATCTCTTAGTACCTCCCAGAATTCCCGGCTCCTGTCAGCCAGCCTCCAAGGGGGAGGGAGTGCATGGAGACCAAGTGAGAAGTTGGGAGATAAGGCCTGGATATGGTTTACTTTACTTCCATCCACCTTTCTTTGGCCCTATTTGATTGGAAGGGAGCCTGGAAAATATTTTTTTCCTACTCACCAACGCAGACAAAAGAAGTAGCATGTGATGGACATAATGTCATTTTCTTCCACCCAGAAGTGCCTAATGATATTTTTATGTCATTTTTATTATCCTTATGTCATGTTTCTGTGTCCTTTTAAGAAGCTAGAGACATAGCTTCTATGGGTGGGATTCAGTGGAGGACAATAGTAGAAGTCGAGGTTTTATTTTCCATGACGTGAAAGTTTGCTTGTGTGTGCCAGGGTAAATGAGCTGATTATTTTCTTATACTTAGCTGTGTATTTCAACAGTCTTTCCCAAAATTTAAAGAGTTTTTCAAACAAAATGGCTTCGTTTAAAATTAAAATAGACTCAGAAATTCATTTTTTTCCTCGCCAGTAAATTTTCTGCAGGCAGGTTCTTGCCTCCTATAATTGAAAGCAACCATAATAACAAATTTGATTGCATGGCTTTTACTATTACTTTTGAGGTAATTGCCAGATTGGCACACACAGTAATTTGTATGTGAGTGGTGATCAGCAATGAACATTTCCATTCAGTCATTTCCCCCGCATTCAGACACATCACTGCTTCTGGCTACAGAAGTAGGACCAGTAATTGCAGCTTTGGGGTAAGCTGTGCATCCGAAATAAGCTGCTTCATGTGTGACCAGTAATGTTATCAGCCTGGCTCCTGGAGGCAAGCCCGAGTGGGAGTGGATCGCTGTGCCCTTCTGCACCCAAAAATAATAGCAAAGGCAACAGTAGCAGTAGGCATAGTTGTAGCAGCAAAGGTAGTAACAGGTACTAGTAATGTCGCAGTAGTAGCGGCAGCAGTCATTGGAAAAGGAGTTGTAGCCCTCATTGTCATTGTAGCAACAGCGGTAGCAGTAGGTGTAGGTGTTTGAACAGCAGGAGATTCCCAGATGGGAGGGGAATCGGGGGCTGCAGCTTCGCGAGGTATCCGAGACAGCATGAGGAAGGCTGAAAGGTGTGGACGACAGTGCAGGAGCTTCTCACTTCTGGTTTCAATTCTAAATTTGATACTGGGTTGGCTGAATGCTTTCTTCAGCAGAAGACATACATGTTTCCTGTATTCTGCAAAGAGAACAGTGGTTGTTCTCTGGAGAAATTGAACTGCTCATATGAACTGAAGTTAAATAAGCCATATGACTGTGGATCACCTCTCCCTGCAGGAGCTGTCTTTATAAAAGGATACATTTACCCAGCTCGATCACATGTGTTGATAAAGTGTATTCTTTTGGAGACCGCTACCTCTGTATATTAGCCTTTTAATTAATTTTTAAATGCATACAAAGTTAATTAAGATGCCATATACTGTTACTGTGGTATATATGGTTGTGAGGCTAAAGCAATGCTAGACATTGGGTATTTATGACTCTATTTTCCATTATAAATATGTGTGTATATTCTTTGAGTCTCACCAAATAATCCTTCAGTCTCTCATTGATGCAGATGGAGGCATGGGCTTGTCTTCAGCCTGTCCCCAACATACAATTGGAAGACACATCTTTATGATTTTTAGGTTCACCATTATGAAAAAACACTTCATTCCGCAGGGTGCCCTTAATTAGTTAATGCACCTTTATCGAACATCCACTGTGTTCACAGCATTATAGCAAGCTTTCCTGGTGAACAGCCAAGAAATGGCCTTAAGAAATCAATCCTACATACACTGTAGGCATGGTTACAAAGTCTGCTGGCTAGCAAGCTCTTCATACCAGGGTCGTGCTGTTGAATATTGCTCTCGACATTTCTTTAATATCACTGGGCGGTCACAAGAGAGAAAAAAAAAAACTGCTGAGAGTTGCAACTTATTCCGATTTCTTTTGGATTCGTCCTAGTTTCTTTGAGGCTAAGACCTGAGGGCTATGCTAATTTATATGATTGATGAGCTGTCTTTTATTGTGCGCTATTGACAGGAAAAGAAAATTAACCAGTGGTGGTAATGAGGCACCAGCCTAGCCCCCCACATGTCCTGGGGGCACTTTCTGTTGCTACCTGTCTGCGGTTGCAGATGAGGAGCAGTACATGAGTGTCTGGTGGAAGAAACCCTTGTCTTGGGGACTGGACCTTGATACATAGTAGATTTTTTTTCTTATGTTCATTTCCCCTTCTCGGCTATGAATTGGTACTTGGACTTAAAGGAAAATTCTAGGTGTTGAGTGAGTAGTTGAGGGGTAGCTTGCTTGTTTAGCATATGTAAGATTCAGTCCCCGGACACAATACAGAAACAGAAACCCTGCAAGCCCTGAAGGCCTTATGCTCTGGAGTGTTCTAGATATAGAACACATTGATGGATGAGTTGGAAGGAGTCTGGGAGTTCGCTGTGACACTTCTCCTCTATTAAGAAGAAAAGCCCTCTGTGCATGTTAGTGAAGACCTGTAATCTCACACCCTGGGAGGGTGAGGCAAAAAGACTGAAAGTTGGCTGGGAGTATAGCTTAGTGGCACAGTGCCTGCCTGGCAATCATGAGATTGTGAGTTTGATTCCTGGTACAAAAAAAAAAATCTTACCCAGAAGAGGACTGTAAGTAAGAGGCCAATTAGTGACTTCACAAGATCCTATCTCAAAATAAAAAATAAAACAGGCTAGGTTGTAGGTCAGTGCAGAGGCCTTGGGTTAAATTTACACTACTGAAAAGAAGGGAGGGCGGGGGAAGGGAAGGGAGAGGAGAAAAAGAAGAGAAGATTAGTGGAGAGGAGAGGAGAGGAGAAGAGGAAGAGAAATGAAGGAAGGAAAAAAAGAGTTTGAATTCACTTTAACTATTGTGCTGTAAGAACTAAATACCCACCCACATTCCAAAAGTAAGACAATTCATCTGTACATGAGCGGCTTAGTGGGTTTGTGGTTACTGCATTTCTTCTTCCTTGCCTTCTTCTTAATGGCCCTGGTTTCTGTGGCCCTGGAAGGTGTGTGACAGCACGGCAGTTACCATCTGCTTGCTGCTCATGGTGTAGGACAAGACAGAAGATGAAGATAAAATATTGTTTTAATATTTCCTTTCCTTAGTTGTCAGCAGCCTTAGGGATTCACAAATAGCTTGTGGTTTATAAATATTAAATAGAGGATTCATTATTGGAGAGCGTCAGCATGACTGGCCAAACCCAGAACCCGAGTGATTTAGGTCATTGGGATGCCATTCATAATGATAAATTCAGGGCTGAAAAAGAGTTTCTAGTCTCTTTAACCATTCAAGAAAATAGTTATCATAAGAAAATCCTGGTGAGCCTATGTTACTAGAATTTTGTTGATCTGAACTTTCTGGCACTTTTATGGCAGAAGAGGCAATATAATAACCCTATATCTGTTTGGGGGCCATAATTTTAATACCATATTCTTTCAGTTTAGAGAGACAAGAAAATGAAATGCAATGGAACAGTGAAAATACATATGCACAGAATGAAACAGTTGTTGCAAAACCAACCTCTTTGAGGTCTAAGAGACTTAAGGAAACCCCTTAGAATTTTCAGCTGGGACTTGCCTTGTTAGAATTCTATGAGAACTAATTCTGGATTGGCTAAGTGGGCTGGAGACTTCTCCCTTGTGGCTCTTCATTATCACAAGCTTAGATGAACAGCATATTATAAGAACATCTCTGCCTGAGATGAGACCCTTGATGGGAGGGAGAGCAGAATCCCTAAAGGTGGTTACTAAGTCTTCAAAGCTCTCTTGTTGGACACAGCTTTCTGTGTCCCTCAGCACACCTCGCAGTGTGTCTATGATGCCATCTGAGACACCAAGAAGGTAGCCAGTTATCCTCAGCCTTGGAGACACATATGTTGTTCTCTTTTAAAAACATGCCATTCAGGTTTTTTTTAAAGCCTCGCTGCTCTAGGAAAAAGTTCCATTAATGGGCAAATTCTAGCTGTGAACCCTGAATCACCTATAAAGAGGAGTGCAGGTGTATATTTTTAGATGAAATGTAACACCATCCTCCTGCTCCACATTTGCATTGATTAATTGTGTTCGGTCTAAGTAACTGAGATGTCACTATTACTTTATGATTACTGTGATCTCCTGTTTAGTTTTTTTCTTCCCTTTAATGCCAGTCTTTCCTGGACAGAGAAGTAGGAAGGAAAGAAAATTATCTTCTCCTTGTCAGAGATCTTGAATATAATTCTTATCTAGAAGAGCTTCAGTACAATATTTCATGCCTACCAGTCAGCCTAGCATGTGTCCCATCATCTGCACAATAGGAGCCTGTTTGGTCACCTCCATGTAGGGTGTCCCAGTCACCTCCCTCCTCTTGTACCCAGTGCCAGTTCACAGGGACTCTGGGAGTCCTGACGGCAGCCTGATTATCAACCATTGCATTTATTTATTTAATGGCCGGCCCACGTGGGGGGCGGGGCTGGTGCAGCATGTGGTGCTGGGAATTGAACTGCTGTCCCTGCCATTGCCTAAGCTTGCCTAAGCAGGCACTTTAGACTACCGAGTTGTCTTGCCGGCTCCCAACCATTGCTTTTAAAGGTGGGGCATTTGAGCTCTTGAACCCCTCAAAATGAAGCAGGAAGGAAAATAAGTGTGGGGATGGGAATTAGAATTCTTTCCCTCTTTTGTTGCCCTTGGCTGCCTGGTGTGTAGTTGCATTTGGCTTTAAGTCTGAAATTGTGTTTGTCTTCCTCTACTTTCCTCAGAACAGTGAGAAAGCAGTGGCATCAATACGCAAGCCAACTGAGGCCTCCTGCCCATGCTGTGAGGGGTGCCTCCTGGCCACAGAGATCCCATCTGAGACCCTGGCCCAGCCCAAGATCTGTGGATTTGGGTTGAAGCATTTAAGGTTCAGCTCTTGCCCTGTGTTTCCAGACTCACAACCTTCTTTTCTGCTCTGCCCACACCCTGAATAAATGGGCCCTATATTTTTCCTTTCTAAATATTCTGGATAATTATATGTTGCCCTCTCTTTCTACTTCAAAATCACATCTTGGGACTCATTTGGACGCGACCCCGCAGTGCTGCTGTGGCTTCTTCCTGGTCCCTCGCTTTCTAGCCTCTGTCTCCACTGAAGCCAAATATATCTCCCCAAAACACAGTTCTGCTGCTGGATGCAGACTTCCTTAGAGCATGTGGGAAATGTAGAGATTCACTGGTCTAGGCTACCTCTAAGCCAAGAAAATAGTTACAACACAGTCCCAGAAGACAGGCGTACCCTGCAAGTGAGAATGCCATCCCCATCTTGGGTCCAGCTGACAGCAGCCATGGCTCTTGGCTGAATCCTTCTGCATGTGTCTTGTCATTCCCTCCCTCTGAGCATTTCCCTGACTCTCCCCAGCCTGCCCAGGGCAGCCCAAGTTTGTTTGGGTGTTGAGACTCTGTCCATGACCCAGTTCCAATACGCTGTTTGAATTATCTCCCCTAATCCTTAAACCGATGTTCCACTGCTTAGCACTCCTTTAGCGTGCCCTCTGCTTTCGTTTGTCTGTCTGTTTTTTAGGTAATGCTTTCCTCACAAAAGTCTTTTTGTCCCATCTTGTGCCATCTTTCACACACAAAGCCTCGTGCTTCTCCTCTGCTTGAAACCAAAGGACCTCTTCCTTCTGTGGGAGGCAAGCACTCTGCTTCTTGCTGCAAATTTACCTCAGTCTTCCTTGCACTGTATTTGTTTCATTCTTACTTATCTCCCTGTTAAATCCAAGCAACTTCAGAGCAAAGAAGTATCTGGTTTACCCCTGTATTCCTCCCTCCTTCCAAGGAAACTAGCCTAGCTTGGGCTGGGGAAGCCAGTTTGGTGACACAGAGATTGCTAGAAAATGTCTGACTAGCATCTACCGAATATTGGACTTGAGCTTTTCTTCTAAAGAATGGGGAGTTGGCTCTTTAAGTTGAAATTAGCTCAAATTTTTAAAAGTTATAAAGATACTGGGGAAGGGGAAAAATCTTTATTTTCCTCTCATTTCTTGTGACACCCACTCCATGGCATTTGCTGAGTGTCCTGAATGATGAGGCTGCATCCTCCAGTGGTACAAAACTGTCCCATTGCTGTGACACCCTGCATGACTGGCTGTGTTCATGCTTGGGAGGGAGAAGCAGATACTCACGTCCTGGGAGGTGGTGTCGTGCTTGACAGTACTGTGATGGATCTGTTAAGAGAATCATCATTGCCAGAAGTGAAGACCTCTCATCCCGTAAGTGGTCATCACTTGGTCTAACTATACCATGTAGAAGATGTGTGGAAAGAACACACCTACCACAAAAGAAAGCTCACTATTTAAAAAATATGCTCACACATCTGTTGATCTTTAGGTAGTGAATGAAGCAAACGAACGGAGTACATATGAAGCTGTGATAATAATAAATTGTGCATAATAGGTTGCACTTTCCATAGTGTTCAGCAAATACGGGCTAATCTGAGCTTGATTTTTGTTTTCTAGCAGAGTTTTTCAGCCCTGTCTTCCTTGAACTCTTTATATGCTGCATAGAATGTGCTGGAAATGAAGGCTTGCTTTGCTCTTATCTGTGTCAGGAGGAACAAGGAAAGGATTTAATTGGCCTTCACTAAAATGTATTGTCTCTGGACAGGTTGAGCCCAGAAACTTACAGTGTGTCTCTATGTAGCCAATAATTGAACATTTTTGCTCCTCTTCTTTGGCTATTTCAAGAAACAAACTTACCAGAAAAGTTGTACAGCTCAGTCATTAAGCAGACTAAAAAGCAGGTCAAGCACCTGTCACTTGCTGTCTAAATCCAAGGAATACAGGGTATAATCTGAGACATAAGATGTAAGTCAAACTGTGTTAAGTTAGGGACTGATTCTGGAAAAGACAGTTTTCAGAACTTTATTTTTACAGAGTCTAGACTTGAGGCCACCACTAACCAATAGAAATAACATGTGATCTTCATATGCATTGAAAAATATTTTCATGTAGCTATGTCAAAAACTAAAAATATACTTAATTTAACCCAGCATGCCAAAAATATTATTTTTCAGCATGTAAGAAGTATTTTAAGAATTAGTAGTGAGATGTTTTACTTTGCTATTATGATTGAGGCCTTAGGTCCAGTGAGTACAATACTCGCCTCAGTTTAGACAAGCTACACTCCAGGTATGCAGCTGTCACACGTGGCTAGTGGCCAGCCTAGGTCTAGGGTGGTTAGGATGTGATTGAGAAGGAGAAAGGCAAAGGGACAGCTGTGCCACTGCTTTTAAAAAGTGACCAGTGAACCTTTTCTACAATGAAATAAGCAGCAAATATTCTGAGGGCCATATGGACTCTGCTCTTCTCTGACTGTAGGGCAGAGGTAACTGTAGACAGTGCCAAGGCTAAATCATATGGCGGGTTCCAGGCCAACTGTATTGAGGAGCACAAGTCCTGGTGGATTTAGCCTGCAGACAACTTTGCCTGTCCCCTTCCTAACTCTGGAATACTTTCCTGTGGCAAAATACTTCAGTACACTTCAATCAAAAATAATTTCCCTTTGAAATTATGGTTTTCATGGTGAGTAATGCTGTTTGTATTTAGAAACTATGAACACAGCAAATGATGGGCTTGATAGTTGATTTCCTCTTTCATAAAACAATTGGTAATTCTCAGTTTGTCTTGTGTGTTGTTTGTTGTCTGGTTTAGAAAATAGAAATGTCTTTGGATCACTATTAATTTCAACTTTTTTCTCTTTTTCCTTTCTGCCACTCTCCATCTCTTCTGGCTGGGATAATATTTCTGGTGGTTTGACTATTGCATTCCTACTTATATTGCTATGTAAATCCAGGTAAGATTCTTCTCTTTTTGAATGTTGTGCATAAGATTACAAAAATTAACATGTAAGCTTTGACTTTAAATATTCTGATAAATAGCACTATATAATTCACATGAATTTGTTTCTAATTAAGTGGCTTCCAGACACAATAGTCACTCTTATAGAATATAGAGTGAGATTTATTTCAGTTGAATGTGGGAATATTGTCTTAAAATATTTTATAAATCAAGATGTATACTTCAGACACAATCATAAGACATGGATACAATGTAATACATAGCTTTTCTTTCGCAAATTGGGTATGTCTACCCTAAACCCATATATGCCTTTATGTGTGTTAGTGTGATTATGCTGCAAAGATTTTTTTCTTTGAAGACTTATAGCAGGAATGTTGGAAGGAGCCATTTCTCTGGGTCGTGGCATTGGGGTGTGAGCAGGTTCACTCTGTGAAGCCATGAGAGTCTCTAGACAATAATCAGGCCCTTTGGTTATATAATGGGGGTGGGGGACACCATCTGCAGATTTGTTTTGATGTGCCTTGCTGTGAGCTGGTTCTAGACCTTCCTGCATGTTACGATGTAATAGGGACATTCAAAGAAAGAAGATCTGAACATCTTTTCTATCTTGCCCTGATATATTACTGTGTCCTTGGGAAAAAATAAAAACATACCTGAAGATTTTTTCTCTTCCACTTAAAATAATTTTGAAAACAACATCACTCTGAGCCCAGCAGAGCCAGTTTCCTGTCGTTGCGCTGCCTCTCTTGGGAGTGGGTGATGTGTCAGTGATCAAGTGGCTGCCCTGTTGCGCCAGCCAACTGAGCCCAGGGAGAGGCCTTCCCGTCCTCTCTGGGAAGCTCATCAGCGCCAGTCTGCCTGTGTGTCACCAGGAAGGAAGGGTGCTCAGGAAGAGTTCCCTAGTCTGTTCCCCTGACAATCCCCAAGAGTCCACTTTCTTCTTCTCTCTAATTTCGAGGGTGCAAATACTTCTTCAGCCATTGTGTGCTGCTCTTGTTGCCAGTGTCTGCCTCCCCTGTCCTCTCTGGACGTTGTGTCATCAGTCAGTGAAGCCTCTCCCTGGACATTGGTTTTTCTGTGCCAGCCCACCGTTGATAGCAGCCCACAAGGGTCACAGGGCCTCCATGGGCCCAAGAGACGCAGTGTACCCCTCCCTCCTGCTTGCTCATTTATCTTTGTTTCCTCACCACTTGCCCTCCCCTTCTGTGTACTCCTCACTCGTTGCATCACATGCAGTATCGTCCTGGTGTTGGTCCTGAGGCCAGGAGTCCAGTGGCCCCTCAGCAGCTTCTGCTCGCCCCTGAAGCGCTTCACCCCTTTTTCCCTGCTTCTCTCTGCTCACCTCAGTTTCCTCCCTAGTTACCCCCTCCTTTTCGTCTTCTGAGGTGTTGGTGCTCTTGGAAGCTCTGTTTTGGTCCCTGTTACTATCCCCTGGGAAGGCGCCATCATGGCTCAAGATGCTCACTTAGTGGCCTGCCCCTAGCTGTGCTGTTGCCCGCGCTGTAGTACACGTCTCACCTGCCTATCCCATAACCCTTCAAATCAGATGTGTCCCAGATAGCCATCCATCATCTTCCCTTCTCTCTTCTGAGCCACTTAGCACATCTGTCACTTGTGAAGGCCTTGGGGCCACCTCTGTCCCCGTGGGACCCCGCCTTCCCTTCCCCCTTGCTGTGCTGTAAGCTTTGGCTGTCAGGTTCATCTTCACGAAGCCTGACTCCAACCCCATTACTCTCCTGCTCCAAAGTTCATCTTGATTTCTCCAGCTGTTGAGCTGGAGGTGGCACCTCCTCGAGTGAGAAATGGGGTCTAGGGGAAAGTGAGTTGGGTCAAGGATACAGGGGACAGATCAGGGAAGGGCCTTTACTCACACTTTTAAACTTCCTCCTGTGGGTGTCTCAAGGATTTGAGATAAAGGTGTCACATCAAGTACACCAACCAATAAAGACCGCTCACTCCCTCACCACATGCCAGCACCCCCCCGCCTGAGCCTGTTGAAACCCTACTTCTAATTAAAGACCCCTTTACTATGCCCTCTCTTTGGAGACTGTTTCCTTCCTGGCTCCTCTGTCTCCGTGCTGCTCTGAGCCCCTCCAGGGTTCAGTCTTGTAGATGCGTCTAACATAGCTTTCTGGCTATGTGGGGTACAGTGGGGTGCTGTGCCCCTATCAGGCATTCAGCAAGCGGTTCCAGAGACTAACATGGGACCTAGATGTTTTGAAGTGTGCGCCATGTTGAAAGATTTCACAGCAGGTTTTCTCAGGAACACTATTTTTAGTGATATTTTTATTATAATATTTAGCCTTGGCCATATCCTGCCAAAGTCAATAAAGTCTGTTTAACTGAAAGAAGCCAAGCTCTGCTAGGTCAATTAGAGATCTATCAAGTCAAAATCGTTTTCTCCTCAGGCAAGGAGAAAATTGCCTGCTTCTTTCTCCTGTGGGCTCTTTCTAAGCCCTGCCATCTCAGACTATTTCTAACAACACTGGCCCCCCAGCTTCCAGAGGAGATGGTTATATACCACAATCACCCTGCTAGCCTTTACTTGATTTTTCAGAAAGAATGACCAAGCAATTTCTTGTTAAATTGCTTGCTTTAGTCCTATGCTAGCTACCTCACCAGTTATTTTCTTCCAGCAATGGAGATTGAACTTAGGGCCTTGTATATGACAGCCTTTTAAAATTTATTTTACACCTGGTTTTATTAAGTCATCCAGGCTTGATTTAAACAGGATCCTTCTGCTTCTGTCTCTAGAGTGGCTGGGATTACTGGTGTGTATTACACAGCCAGCACTTTCCAATTTATATTATGCACACACATACACACACACAGAGAATACGTGACCGGCACACATATGTACCAAGAGGGTAAAACGTGGTGTATGGTACCTAGCAACTAAATGACCCCTGTAAGCATTTTCTTACTTTTATTTCTGGGGCTCATAATAGGACGGCCAATTCTTGAACTCAAATAGCCCACTTTACTGTGTTCATTAAATGTATCTGAAACCAAGTCACAGAGGTTCACAAGAGACAGAGATCAGAGTTTGCTTTTACTAGAAGCAGGACCAGCTCTGGGGGCCGCCTGTACTGCCTTAGCCCTCCTGGGTGCACAGAGATGGCTGTTCAAGGGACAGGTGTGTTGTTGTGGGTCACTGCCGTCTCACAGGCACTGCAGTGGTCCTGAGCAGGCCTTGGCAGTGGGCATATGTGGGCATCCCTGCTAAGCAAGTAGAGGAGGGCAAGGGCAAGTAGATGCAAGAGCATGCTGGGAGAGGGAGTTGCCCGTTTGCTTTTCTGAAAGCAGCCCCCTGGGAAGCCACATCGGTGGGGACTACAGAATTGCATGTGTTCCATTGCGAGGCAATGGAACACACTGGGACATGAATCTGAGGCTCTAAAATGCCATCATACATTATTTATACCTCATGATAGAAAAAATATATAGCAAATGAATGTAAAGCTGAGAGATAATATTTCTTTTTTCCCTTGATGTTAGATTCAGGCTGGATACATTTCTTTATTTTATTTCAACCTGTCTGCTGAAATAGGCCAGCGTGGTATCGAAATGTGCTTTTCTCTTGAAATAAGTGAAGTGGCTCAACTCAAGGAAATTTTTCTTTGCATGAAGAATTTTTTTTTAATTAACTTCTTAACTCCGTTGCATTCTCTGCTGATCAGCTTTAGTAATATGAGAAATTGTCATTTAAAACTGAGGTAAGATGAACAGGGCTACAGAGCTAAAGTTGAATTATGAAAAAAGAAAGAGGCATTCCGGTATGCTTCTGAAGAAGACTCATCTCTGTTAATGGCATTGAAGGAAATGATCTGGGAGAGAAAGCACAGTTTGATAATTACTTATCAGATGAGTGCTTGTTAGTCTGTACTAATTTGATTGTCTTTAAGGAGGCACATCTAAAGTGGTCCGTGGAAGACACAGTAACAGTGCTGAGAGCTCAGGAGGGGCCAGCCGTGGTTTAAGCACCTTTCTTATTTGACTCACTGAATCTATCCCAGGGTGATGGCACCAATACCACCTTGTTTCACAGCAGAGGAAATGTAAGAGCAGAGAGATTAGGAAACATTCTTACTGGCACAGAGCTGGTGAGAAGCGGGGCCAGCTTTCAGCACAGGAGTCAGGAGCAGAGGCTGAAGTCTTTGCTGGGTGTTCTTTTGTCTCTCAAACATACTGGTACAGAGAGCCTAGAACTTCTGCTTAATGTTTATAAGCAAATGTGTTTCTCTTAAGTTGAGACCTCATTTTTATGGTAACATTAATAGGAGTACACTCGTTTCATCAAGATTTAAAGATACTTGGCTGTGAAGATGCCTGTCCAAAATCTTGAATGCTTTCATGATAGTGAGATAGCAGATGATGGATGGATGGATGGATGGATGGATGGATGGATGGATGGATGGATCTTAGAAAGATAGGAAAGAAAAAAGGGATAAAAGAAGATGGACAGAAAGAGGGCCAAACTAAAAGAAAGAAAGAGAAAGAAAAAAGGAAGGAAGGGAAGAAGGAAAAAGAAGATAAGGAAGAAGAAAGGAAGGAGACAGGTAAATGGATAGATGGACATGTGGGTGTATGGATGGATAGACAGATGAATAGCTAAGTAGAAGACAGTCCATACATGTATGAGAATACTGGCTATAACTTTCTTTTTTAAGCTCTGTAGTTGCTAGGCTTTCCTATGACCCACATAGACAGCACAAGGGCACACAGGAGATACATGACTACAATGTGGGCCCTGTCACTAGAACACAAGAGTTCCTATAAGTCTGAAAATACAAGAGCTGACTACTGTACCCTGTTTCCCTGAATATAAACAAACAAAATGAATCCTATTTTTCCATTAGTTCAGCTGCTTTTGAATTAAACATTTATTTGCTTGGGGAACTTCTCATCCTCTGTATAATAAAATCACTCCAAAGGGTCAAATCAGATTTAGAGCTAAAATAAAATGAGATAAAGTTACCTTGAAATAAGTTAATACTATACTGCTCAAATGAAGCAATACTGAGAATTTTTTCAAATATGAATAATATTGAATAATGGCTTGGTAGGAACACAGTAAGCCATAGAGAAATATAACCTCCAGCTCCTTGGCCAGGGCAGGTTAGAAGCAGAAGTCCAGCATAAGCACAGGCTCAGAACTGTTTCTCTGTCCTACCTGCACTGTGGGGGTGGAATTCTTCTGCAGTGTTCCTGATGTTCCAGGAAGTCAATTTCCTGTCTCCTTCTTGTCGTGTCCCCCTGCACTCAACCTGGCTGAGAGCTGCCAACCTCCAAGGTTCTAGCTGGCTGCAGTGGTATCTCCAATCACAGTTAATCTCTCTGGGCTCTAGGGTCTCTGTTGGAAAATGGACATGTTAGCAGACACCCGGACATGACTGACTTCCTCTGAGTGAAAAAGGACAAAACTTAGAATCTCAAGATAACTGGGTATAGTGGCACATGCCTGTAATCACAGCACTCTGGAAGCAGAGGCTGGAGGATCTCTCTGAGGCCAGCCTGGGCTACAAAGTGAGTTCAAGGCCGGCCTCAGCTGCATAACGAGACACTATCTTTAAATGAGCAAAAGTAAATAAATAAATAAACCCAGCACTCGGGAGGCTGAGGCAGAAGGATTGCTGTGAGTTCGAGACCAGCCTGAGCTACAAAGTGAGCTTAAGGCCAGCCTGAACTGCATAGTGAGACCCTGTCTCAAAAAGACAAAATAAAATAAAATAAAATAAAATAAGGGCTGGCCAGATAGCTCAGCAGACTAAAGCACCTGCTTAGGAAGATTACAGGGCCAAGGGTCTATTCCCAGTGTGTCATGCAAGCCCTGAGACAGAGAGACTGGGTGTGGTGGTGCACACCTGTAATCTCAGCCCTTGGGAGGCTGAAAACGGGAGAATCACTACAAGTCTAATCTGTGTAATAAGACCCTATAGACCCATAGACCCTGTAGGCTCTGTCCTAAATAAAAAATAAATAAATAAATTTGTTTAGGGAAGATTTTTCTTTTAGAAGTCTTTCTTTTACAACAGTTCTCCAGTGGCTTGGCACTAACATCACTTTATGGAATGTGTTTGCCTTTGTTCCACTATTTGGTCTAGAACCTACAGAGGTCACCAGAAATCACACCTCTGTCGAGTTGCTATAGTGAGGACTCTCCTTGCCCACTCACTCACCTAGTTGGCACCACTTATGCCAATGTCAAAGCCTTTCAAGGCCCTTAGCTCTTCCAGTTCTCTAGTTACCCTTGGTTTGCAAACTCGGTAAGGATCTGCACTGTGAGTAATTTCCTTATTTGCAAACAGCCCTGGGCCGCAGTTAGACAGCATCAGCTTTATATTGTACTGCTGGCTCTGACACCAGTTCAGTGACCTCAGACAAGTCTCTTATCTTAGGTGTCCCACAGGAGATTAAATAGGGGTAGCAACTGTTATTCTTGGCACTAACAGCACAGCGATGGACAGCATAATTACCACTCTGTTCTGACATCAGGCTCAGCGTATAGCTTTTGTGAACAGTCTATAACGACTAGATTTGTTTTTAAGCTCAAAATCCTAGGATTGAGGAGTGAGTGTTTAAGACTGCATTTCTTTTGGGTTGATACAAATGTTTTGGAACTTGAGCTAGGGGTGGCAGCACGATCTTGTGAGTGTTCTAAATGCCACCGAAAGTGTACACTTAAAAATAATTTTGTGTTTAGTGAATTTTACCTCAATTTTAAAAGTCCTATGATCAAATCCCTGGCCTTCACCCCAAGCTGTGATTCATCTTGGGACTGCTTCTCACTGACCTTAAGAAC
Source organism: Ctenomys sociabilis (assembly GCA_004027165.1). Lineage (NCBI taxonomy): Eukaryota > Metazoa > Chordata > Mammalia > Rodentia > Ctenomyidae > Ctenomys > Ctenomys sociabilis. The sequence continues at coordinate 232,984 of PVKA01000126.1, read as the reverse complement.
ATTTCTTCCCTGAAAATTTATTTCCTTTATTTGGAAATTTCTTTAAGCTCGTGGTCAGGGGCAGAGGGTAGTGTGTGGCCGTGAGTTCAAACATTGCCAAATGTTCTTCATAGGCAGCGAGCTAATGGCCATAAAATGTATTTCCTATGGGATGTTTCCACTCCTTGGTTACTCAGTCATAATTCTTGGTCCAGGTTCTCTGTGGAGAGCTCCGAGGAAAGGGGGCTGAGGATGAGCTTCAGCATAGCCATCCTCCCAAGGAGAGGGCGAAGAAAAGGAAAAGGAGCTGTAGCCAACAGAGGCACTCCCCCCCCCCCCCGCCAGCATGGTGTCCTGCTTTCACTCCACTCTTCTAGGCCAGGAGTGAAGCAGTTATGATTACTTCCTATAAAACAAATAGCTCTGTGCCAGTCCAACTGACAAAAGCCTTTATTGGAAGCCTGAGAAACTTTACTCATTACTCTTCATTTCCCCCAAGAAATGGAGCTCGTTGCTTTGTGAAACTACCTTGATGCTGTTTTCTGTTCTGGTGCAGAACTTTTTAGACCTGGGCTAATGGGCTTCAAGGGCACTCACCTCTACCCTGTCTAAGCCCAGCCTATGATGCTCAATGTATTCCATGTCATGATGTAGAGACTTAGGTGCCTGTGTAGATATATCATATAATTAAATATGCCTTAACTTGACCCACACTTCAAAAATAATTTTTGAGACAAAATGTCACAAAATGTTACTAACCTATCACATACAGGTGCTGCATTTTTCAGAAATTCTAAAAATTGCTCTTCTTTATCATTTTGACTCTAGACCATCTGACTCCTTATCACAGTGTTTAGCATAAAACATACTACCTGTCTATAATCTGTGAACCAGAGTTTGGGTCCCTGAGCAGGATTGATATGCTGAGTGTGATGGAGGCCATGAGCATGTTTCTGGGGACAGCTTCTGATGTGTTTGCCAGATATTTCAAAGGTAGTTTGGCGACCCAAAGAAGCTGAAGGATTTCTACTCTGGGAGGTCCTTATTTTCATCAGTTAGAACTTATTTTTGATAAATTCATTAATTATAAATTAAATCTAAAGATAATATTAATGTTAATATTTTTCCCTGTGGATGAGAAACTGTCATTTTCCTATAAACAGCCTATTAAGGGGCAGCCTCTCTATGTATAAAATGAGGGTTTGGGTTAGATTTTTCTGGTTTCCTCTAATAGTAGCTGAAACCAATATTTTAGTTTATGGCACAAAAAGGTAATGCATGTTTGTTGTAAAATTTTACAAAGATAGACTTCAAAAAATGAAAGAAAAGAAAAACATAAAAGTTGTTCATTAATTTACTTTAGAATATGTATCATTAATATTTAATATTTTTTACATTCATTTTCTATATACAACTATGTGTATGCTCTGTAAATTAGTTTTTGCATTATAGTAGAAACCTTTTTGTTGTATCAGGGATCAAACTCAGGACCTTGCACGCGCCAGGCAGGCTCTTGTGCCCGAGCTATTGCCACAACCCTATAGTAGAAACTGTTGTAACTGGCTTTATTCATTGCATTTCAGTGACTTTTCTGTTTGTTTGTTTGTTTGTTTTGTGGTACTGGGGATTGAACACAGGACCTTGTGCTTGCCAGGCAGGTACTTAAGCTACTGACTTTTCTGTTATGTGTTACATATGAAGCAGCCTGTAGAATATTTAATTGCATAATATATTTTAACTACTTCCCCGCTTGTTGAATATCAGTTACCCACAGTTCTTACCCTATAAGCAACTTTGCAATGACCAGCCTTGCAGCTTTTTAACACTAATTTTATTTTCTGAGTACAGAATAATTCCTGTAGGCAGATCAGTTAGGCCTAAAGATAGAAATAGTTTTGAAACTTTTGATACCTAGTGAAGATTATGAACTACTATAGATGGAGTTTCCAGGGCTGTGTGTAACTATTTCCCTGCACCTCACGGGTCCTCTAGCTCTGTTGTTTCCGTGGCTTGTGCTACATGGCATTCAAGGCTCGCCTTTTGGTGAGTGTCTTTTACGTTTCCTTTCTCAGAGAAGCGCTCAATTCGATAACGTGGGGATTGCATTTGGGACCAAATGTATGCGAGTAGTGAGCTGTTGACCTGACAGTAATCGAGTCCAGTCCTTAGTTGACTTGGATGTGTTGGTGGTCCCTACCTGAGGGAATCGCTGCCAGTCCACTCAATAAAGCAATTTCAACAGGAAGAAAACCTGAATTTCCTTTTTAAAGAATAAACAGAGACAAAGCACTTTTCCTTTGAAACAGTGTTAATTAAAATGGACTTTGAAGAACCTTCCAGGTGCAGGAAGCAGGTCTAGGATGCCTCAGAGGTTATCTTTTATGAAACTTGGCTTGAGTTTCCATCTTGTGCTTCATCTAACCATAGCCTCATGGCGGTGACCCCTCCCCTGGAGAGCCGGGTGTGAGTGAGATTGTGGGTAAATGAAGAAGCCCTGGTAGATAAGTTGGGAAGTCCTAGAGTATCTCACTGAAAGGGAATTTACTTAGTGCAATTCATGTGGCCTGGTGGTGGAAGAAATTTCTTACCCCGCAATAGTAACCAAGGGAATATGCATAATTTTACCTTTCTTCTGGTTTAAAGAAGATGTTGTGAAGACTGGATTTTTAACCTGAAATACTTTCCAGACTTATCCCAGTATGCGTAGTAATTCAAATGATCCAGGTCTTCCGAGTTTGTCCTTTCTGTAACTACGGTGAGGCTTATACCAGTAGTAACAACATTACAGGTCATGATGCCACTCCACACCACATGTTCTTACCCACAGCAGATCTCTCCATTGCCTGGTCTCCTGGGACTTTCTTATGCCCTAATTCTCTCATCTGTTTCTGTAACAGAATTAGTCTCAAACTGGATGATTTATAAAGGAAAGAAATACGGGGCTGGAGAGATGGCTCAGTAGAATAAGCGCTTGCCTTGCTCAATATCCGGTTCTGAAAAAAAAATCACGTCTCAGAGTTCTAGGGACTTGGAATCCAGAATGTTCCAGAAGAGCAAGTGTGAGTGAGGCAAAGTCAGCCTGAGGCCAGCCAGTCTGTCAAGATGTTGTTCTTGGCCACAGCTAACTCTCTCCTCAGGTAACAGCCAGGGTCCATTCACAGGGGTAGAGTCTCATGACTTAATCACTGCTTAAGGTCCCATCCTTTAATATTTTCACAATGGCAATTAGGATTTTTGGAGGGGACACTCAACACAGCATTTGTCATCCAGAGCGCCCCATCAGGAAATCTCCTTAGGTGTTCCTGTGCTGGCCTTCTCTTCCTGGTGCCCGGCCTAAGTGCCTCGTTGGTCTCTGAGGAACAGGGTCTGTGTGGCCTTCCGGCTTGCCTCCAGCCCTCTCCGGTACAGAGTCTTTGCTTTCCATCCCCTTGGGATACAAGCTTCATTGCTGTAAGCACCCCTGTTTCTCATGTGCAGAGATACCTCACTAATCTCCTTTCCTAGCATAGCCCACCGGGTACACTCAGAGATTTCTGAATCCAAATCCAGGCTACCCGATTAGTGAGCAGACCTGCATACCAGGCAGGCAGGCAATTGGTAGGTGAGAAACAGAGCCCCGGAGAAGGGAGATGACTCACCTTGCCAGGAAGCTAGCCTATCACCCATCGCATGCCTCCCCTTTCCCCCCCGTATTGGGGACTGCACTTGGTGTCTGCTCAGGGTAGATCCCAACCCTTTTTCCATGTGTATTTTTACATTTTGAAACAGAATCTCCTGAAGTGATGAAGTTGCTCAGGCTGAGCTCCAACTTGTGATTCTCTTGCCTCAGTCTCCCAGAGAGCTGGGATTGCAGAGGTTTGCCTCTTTCTTTCAGACTTTTTGATACATCATTGATGTCTATTGTCAGCTAGTTTATTGCTAGGTTGGTAGGTTTGTAGGCTTGATTTAAAAATTTCATCTTGAGCACTTATTTTCATTTACCTGGAACAAACTATTTATTTATGTATTTAAATAATAATAAAATAATGATTATTACTAATTTTTTGGAGACAGGGTCTTGCTATGTAGTTCAGGCTGATTTGAAAATCACTATGTAGCCCCAGCTGGCCTCAAACTCATCAGGATCTTCCTGCCTCTGGCTCCCCGCTTCTGGGATTATAGACATGCTCCATGGAGCCCAGCTGATCCTAAGTCCTGACTGTGGCTTTGTCAGAGCCATCATAACCTAGTCCTGCCCTTTCCATCTCAGCCCTCAGGGTATTGTCAAATCTCATCAAATAACTCCAAAAAATCTAAGTATAGATAATAGCTACATCTTAGAAACTACTTGGGGGCCTACAAGTTTGCTGGAAGGTTCTTTTCACGCTTAGCTCCATTTTGACTTCCTTAGGTGTTGGGGACCACGATGGCCAGGCTTCCATGCACCAGGTGATTGCCAGGAGCTTCTTGCTTTTGGTGGCAGATCAGAGGTTGCTTTTTTTTTTTTTTTCCTCATATATGCTGTCACCTATGAGCATTTCCCTGAGATCACTCCAGGGTCAGAGCAGGCAAGAAGGGAAGCATAACATGGACGAAAAAGATGGAAGCCCCTAAAACAGGCTACCGGAAGCCCTCCAGATGCAGCTAGACCTAGGTGTGACTTTCACTCATTGGCCCTGTGTATTCTGAGCTGGACTGTCTGGGGAGTGACAGGCACGGTCATAACTTAGCCACAAGCTGCCATGCTTATTAGCAATACAGTATAGCCCACAGGAAAATGGCTAAAGATTGCTGAGGCATTAAGCACATTCTTTATGTTTTGAAATGTTTTAATATACTTCCTTGACTTGCCTTATTTTCATAAATTTCACTTTCTGTGAGGAGAATTGAAACATCTCTCACTTTCTAAATTTCACTTTTTATGTGGTTGACATTTCCCTTAGTGTATTGTTGCCTATAAATTATTGAGACATATGAAATAAAGCTTTGCCTCATAGGCCCAAGCACCCTGTAAAATGGATAAATAATAAATGATTTAGGAAAATTCTAGTAGTCTAAAGAGCCTGTTACAAAACTAATGATACTGAAAGGAAGTATAGCATGGTCAGTCTTTTAAATTTAGTATTCACCCCCAATCCCTGAGTTACACATTGCAGAAACTTTTATCAATTATGGAATTCTTTCATAACCTAAAGGCCTTTTCCATAAAGAGAAGAAAGTCACTGTAGACTATCTGTTTAATTGCACACGTGAACATTCTTCTTTTTCACTTAATAAGATTTTGCTGTTTTCAATTCAGTCCTTGCTGTGTCAGCCACATAGCCATTGCAGTGAGGACTTACTTTTTTTAAAACAAACCCTTTATTTATTTACCTATTTGGTACAAGGTCTCAGTATGTAGCTCAGACTCTTAGAGATTCTCCTGGCTCTGCCTCCCCAGTGCTGGGATTACAGGCGTGCATTTCATGGCCAGTCCAGGTCCTGTGTAGCATGCAGTATTGGGGATCAAACTCAGGTCCTTGAGCTTGCCAGACAGGTGCTTAGACCACAGAGCTATCTCCCCAGTCCCTCTAGTGAGGACTTTCTGAATGGTGTCTTCAAGTGGGGACTTAAGCTAAGTGGCCCCTGCAGGCCCCAACCCCTGGCATTTCTGTCCTTGGGTGATCCTACCCCCCTTGAGTAGTGTGCGATCTAGGACTTGTTTCTAACCATTAGGATACAGAGAAGAGTCTGGCTGTAATTAAGAATGGATGGTGGAGTGGCTGACGAGGCCACACAGCACAGGAGCATGTGGGATGCGGGACACGGTTATGGACAGTTTGGGAAAATGTGACCTGCCACAGGCAGTGGTTTCTTCCCAGCAAATGGATAAACAGCTTGGTTTTATGGGCAGTGTATATAAATCACACAATTCAGTGACAGTTGTGATGAGTGATATCTATTAATAGTCTGCTGAAAACAAAGAGCAAATAGGAGTGAGGGGCAAGACCCTGGGCTTTCACCAGAAAGCCACAGGCAGAGGAATGCTTTACTTAGGAAATACAGTAAATGTAAAAGGACGTATAGATTTCAAGCTGAGCACAGTGGTGTGTACTTACAACCAGCGCTGAGGGAAACTGAGGCAGGTGGATCCTAGGCTTGTGCACTGGTTAATTTAAGTGAAATCCTATCTTGAAATATAATTAATTAATTAAATTAATTAATTAATTAATAAAGGGTTGGGGATGTGGCCCAGGGTTCAGTCACCTCTGCTGGCAAGAAGAAATAAAGACTGTGTAACATAGAGAAGTAGCCTGAGAAAGTGGAAAAGTTGAAGGTTCTTAAGATTCAGTTCTTTTTCACTTTAAGGATTTTGTCCCTAGGTTTTGTCATTTTTGTTTCATCGCTAAAATTTCAGTTCAGGAACATTTCTAGGAAAGGTATGCAATATGATTTTGACACATACACTTTCTGCTTGATTTGTCATGTTTCATGGTGCTGTGGCACCTGATTCCACGGGATCAGTGAGAAACACTACCTTTTTGTCATTGTGAATTGCCTTTTCATTTTACGTGGACATGTGCAGTTCTTAATGTGTTAATACAGATCTTTAACAAACCACATGCATATGTTTATAAAAAGTATTATCTTTGGCAACATGTAGGTTTCAGCTTACCAAGAACATGAGTTCTAAATGTCAATTCACAGGGATTTTCCCCAACTATAGTTTTGTTTAAAAAAAGAAAACCCTTAAATTTTCCATAGTTCTAAAAGGCTGTGTCATAGTGTGCAGCTGTGGAAATTGAGAAAGTCCCTGATTGCTTTCCATGTAGAGGCAGAATCTCAGCTTTTAGGGTACAAATTTTATTTTTTAAAATTCTGGAATTTAAATTCTGCCTATGGAAAACATATGTTTATATCTCTTGTGTTTCATTTCTTTAGTGCCCTAAGTATGTCCCCTGGCATGCAATTCTAGGTGTCATTAGTCACTTAGAATTCTTCCTAGGTCTGTGGCCGAGTCTACCAGGTGTTGACCAAGGAGACTGATGTAAATGGAAAACCAAGTAGACTGGTGGTTAAGGACCATCTATCCTATGCGCTACCCCCTTAAGTATGTAGGTGCTGCACATGTAAATGAGCTGTTTACCCCCTTTACCCTGCGTGCTTATGTCATCACCTTTACACCACATTTTTGTCAATTTAAAAGATATATTTATGTATATTTGCAGGATGGCTTGGCTAATCGTACTGCTGATTTCTGCTGGTCTATTGAAAGGAACAGTTAATGCTTCAGTGTTTTTCTTCTCTTTAATTTTTTATAACTTTTGGGGGGGCCAATTTAGCATGCTCACATCTGGTAATCTAAACAACTAATATAAAGACAACAGTACACAATATAACAACCATTGTTGAATTTCTATTAATTTTTAGTGAAATTTTGTATTGTCTCTAATTTTTAGATTGCTCTTATTTATTCTCTTTTAAAAAATGAGCAAATAATAACAAATAAACTAAGATCTGTCTTCTTAGAAAATTGTAAGTGTGTTAATCAGTATTATTAACTATTACATTTTGCTACACAGTAAATCTCCTGTTCTTAATATATTGCATAATTGAAGCTTTATCTCTTTGAGCGTTACCTCCCCACCTCTTCCCATTGCCAGTTTCCAAGAACTTTCCATGCTATTCTTTGCTTGTAGGATACTGACTAGTTTAGGGTGTACATGTAGATGAGACTGTACTAATCTTACTAATCTTACTAATGTACTAATCTTACTGTGTCTGGTGTATTTCATTTACCCAATTGTTCTCTAGGTTCATGCATATTGCCTCAAAAGATGGTATTTCTTTTTTCCTTTTTGTAAAAGCTGGAATACTATTCCATTGCATTAAAAAAAAAAAAAAGGATCACCTTATTAGTGGGAATAGTATGTACCTGACTGTACCTCATAACTTTATAGTCCAAGTAGGAATTTACTTGTGTAATTCTTTCCAGTACCATTTTGCTATCTTGACTCTTGTGTAACCAGTAGTCTCCCTTTCTTTCCTCTTCTGGGCAGGCTTGGTTGGCTGACGTAGGACAGATATGTGGACCTTATATCCTGTCCTCCATATGTATAAAATAAATGGAATGTGACAGTGATTTCTTCTTAATTTTCTGCTTCTAAACAGTTGTGCTGCTTGCTCTGAATTAATTTGGCCATAATCTGATTAGCACAGATTATGATAGTAACAGAAATGAAATTATTCATGTGGTGCAATCTGATGTGACAACAAACCTTAGAAGACTTGAACCTGGGGTTCTGCATTTGATTACATACACTTACAATGCAGATGAGGAGCTGGGTTTTTTGGACTAATTAACTTGATAAAAACCAATAGTCCATTTTGTGGTGCAGTCTTTTAGGACCTGTTCTACTGCTGTCATCTTCAGCAGACACCTGGCTGAGTTCAAGGAGAACCCCTGCCGTGCAGTTGCCATCTGCCAGGAAACTGGGCTTGTTAGTCAGCTTTCTGTTACTGGGACAAATATCTGAGATGATGAACTTAGCTCATGATTCCAGAGGTCTCAGCACGCAGCCAGCTGGCTTTGGACCTTTGGCAAGGCGGGGTGTCATGGCATGAGCACGTGGTGGAGGAATCTGCTCCCCTCACAGTGGCCAGGAAGTAGAGACCAAGACAGGGAGAGGAGGTGAGGGAGAGAGAGAGAAGGAAGAGAGAATGGGAAGGAATGGAGGCACAGGGAGACAGACAACTAGGAAGAGTAGGGGCTGGGATCCCAGTAACCCAGTGAGGGTGAGCCTTTTAGAGCTTCCACTGATAATAAACATCTGCTGTGGCTTGCAAGTGTACCAGAGGTTTGCCACCATTGCAATAAGCCCCTGAAGGGCACACCCCATGACTACCTTCTGTAGGCCCACCTTTTAACATCTCCACCACCTCCCAATTGTGACTGGAAACAAACCAACACAGGGACTTTGGAGGGGTATGCTAACCCTAAATTGTGGTTGTGGGAGATGACTGTTCATGTCTGTTGGCAGAGGGACTATTTTTCTGTTGTGATAAAGCACGCATAACGTAGTCTTTACCACTGGCAGTCTTTAGTGCATTCACGATATTGTGCAGCATCACCTCTACCTCTGTCTTGCTCCAGACTATTTGCATCACTACACCAGGAAATCTTGTACCTGTTCAGTGGTCATTCCTCACTGTTCTCTTCCCTTAGTGCCTGGTAACCATTAATCTGTGTTCTTTGTCTATCTGAATTTTCCTGTTATAGGTATTTCATATAAAAGAAGCAAATGAAATCAGGTAATCAATGACTTTGATATTTAGTATCTGTCCCTGGGCATACTGGTTTTCTGGGTTTTGGTTTGGTTTGATTTTTGATGCTAGGACTCAAACTCAGGACCTGTGCCTGCCAGGCAGGCACTTATACCACAGAGCTGTATCCCTGGCCTGGCATATGGTTTTCTAACATACCTCATTTGCACTGAATGTTTGTCATTTGCTAGACAATAAGAATAAAGTGTCAAAGCTAACATGTTTCTTACTCTCAGGACTCTTCATGTCATGGTGGTAGAATCAGACCAAAGGAAAAAAGATTAATAACAGATAAGATGACTTCAAACAATGGCAGTCACCAAAACAAACAAGGGGCTGGGAATTACAAAGGGGTCAGGAGGGATTGTGCTTACCAGAGTTCAGGGATGCTCTCTCCAAGGAGACATATCTAAATCACTAAAGAGGAAGGTGTAGAAGAAATCAGACCTGTGAAGAATGAGAGGAATAAAATCCAAAGGAGTAATGCATGCATGTGCCATGAGGTCAACAAGAATTTTGCAACCTCTGGAAAGCCAGGAGGCTCAGCTGGCTGGAGAGGCAGGCAGCACCTTGGGTGCACTCCGAAGGCAACCTGAATGTCAATACTGAAGTACTTGTAGCAGTAGAATAATGTGAGAATACTGTAGGGACTTGCTTATTTCTCAGTGTTCTCTAGGAAAACATGATAGGGAGATATAGAAAACAAAGACAAGAGACAAGAGCTGAGGTCAAGTGGAAGCCTACTTGCCTGATGAGGAAAGGACCTGAACAACAACAAGAGACATTTATTTATACTTGCTCAAAGTTAGCATCATGAGACACAAAGTTTTCTAGTAACTAATGGCTGAAATTGTCCAGGCAGGGTGCTTTGCCCAAGACTGAGGTAGCTTGACCATGTTAGGCACTGAGGCCTTGTCTTACCTTCCCACATATGACCAATTTCCAGCATCAGCCACTCCCAACAGAAAACTTACTCCATGCTGTGTGGACCATGAGGACAGAGCTAGTTAAGGGAAACAGAAACTCAATCTGAGGCCACGGCTATGTCCCAGAATAGAACTGTACACTGCTCATTATTAATGGTAAGATGGTTTTTCTACTTCCTTTGAACTGTGCTGTCTACCTGGGCTTAGTTAACTAATGGATAAACCTGTGCTCAGAAGTCCCTGTGTTCTGCCAAAGCCTGACCCTGACATTCCATCCACTAGCACAGGCATCTTGGTCTTACCTTGATCTGTCTCCACTAGAAGGCACTCAGCATGCAGTGTCACTGATGACAAGCGATGCTGTGTGATTCTAGCAAACTGCATATCACTACGAAGTGCGCATTGTGGACCAGGCACACAACAGGTCCATATAACTGATGGAACTGGGGTGGGGTTGCCTGTTCTGCTCAGGCCCAGGACCCACTCCAAAACAACATGCACCCATGTCAGTAGAACTGCAAGCTGTTCTCATGACCTGTGCTGTAATGTAACACTTTTGCGCATTCTGACCCTGGAAGCCTACTAGTCTTTCTAGCCTTTTTTTTTTTTATTATTATTAATTTTATTGAGAAACAAATAGCAAAGAGACAGTTTCAAAATCAATTACTAGGACAGTTTAAAAAATCAATACATTGAATATTGTCTTCATAGTGGTTATTCATACTATAAGATGCAGACATGATATCCCATCCAAACACTACTAGTTCAAATGTTTCTTCTCGTTGAATTAAGAGAAAGCAGCTGTATATCTATTCTAACTATTTTTTATATACAGATACAAAATGGTCATTCATTTGTGTCCCCTTTTTCTTTTCGTTTTGTCAGAGATGTGTATTCCATTGCGTTTTAAATATTGTTGTTGTGATTATTCAGCAAAATATCCCAATATAGTCCAATAGTCCATAAGAGTAGTGGGTTATCCATAGGACTGGCAGTATCAGAAGTTGAAAGAATACAAGAGCAAATTTTACTTAAGTGGTCTTTTAGAGCACTAGAGTAGGCAGGAGGGATTCCCCAGAACTAACTTAAAATAAGTCCACAGAAGATACACTTTGCACTGTGTGTGGCCTGTCTCATTTGGCTCTGTGTGAAGAAAATGATGTAGTTTTGTTGCCAAATGTGGTCATATTTCTTCTGATGAAAGACAGAAGGTATCTCTGAGCGTGCTGCTCCTGATTTGTGTAGACAGGCCTCACAACTATTGAGGCAGTTCTAACCAGCATAGGAATTGAAATTATTTTCTACGGGAATGCTAACTACCCTCCATTAAATGGCAAGTGTGGTGTGGAATGATTGATGTCCTGACGGAGTGTAGAGATGAAGAAATTGCAGCTCCTCAAGTCGCTGTTCTCCCTTCTGCCTCCTGGCAATAATTGTTTCTTTTTTTAATTTTAAAGAGATGAGAGATAGATGTAACGGTGAAACTGAATTTCAAAACATGTTAGTAGAATCCATTTTAAGGGTTTTTTAAAAACACATTGCCATCCCTTAAAATGTGTCATGATGGTATGTTTTAGGAAAATCAGTTTCTCAGTACTTTTGGGAAAGAGTAACAAGAGTGATAAAAGTTACAGCTTTGATCCCTGGTGCTGCATGCTGTGCCGGCCTTGTCCCTGGGTGCACTGAGCCATCATGAAGGCTGGGCATAGTGGCATAGCCAGAAAGATGGCTCAGTGGAACAAGCACTTCCCTGGCAAGTGCAAGGGCCTGAGTTCAATCCCCATTTCTGCAAAAAAAAAAAAAAACAACCTTTAAAAAATAAAATAAACCAAATCTTAGTTCTAACTTGAATGACAAAAATGAATAATGCATCTTGTACTATGAATAACCACTATGAAGACAAAAATATGCAATGTATTAATTATTGAAACTATCCTATTTGGTTTTAAAACTGTCTCATTGCTATTTGTTTCTCAATAAAATTAATTTAAAAAATGAATTACATAGTCAAACACAAAGAAGTTTAAAGCTATTTAATTATATCTTTTCCTCTTGAAACCATTTTCCCTTAAACTGTATATTTTCTCATTCATTAAATGTTTAGTCTGATTTAGGTTCTGCTTAAAAATCAAAGTATATCATCTTATTTATTTTGCCATTAATGCATTGCAGTTTGTGTAATACTGCACTCATTTTTTTAGATGAGGGCAGAGTTCATCCACTCTTGCCAGATATTCCTAAACACACTTGAATTCTGAATTCAAAATCAACAAACTCACTGCTCACCAGTGCTAGGTGCCATGGGTAGTTTAAAATATAAATGACGTAGTTTTATTTTTTCCCTAGGATACTTAAAATAGAAATTTTACAAGTGTTAAAGTTTTTCTGGAGAGTAAAATAAATATTTTTGTGTATATTTTTGAGACTGAGTCTTGCTATGCTGTTTAGGCCAGTGTTGAACTCACTCTGTAGCCCTCACTGGCCTCAAATTCATGGCTGTCCTCCCAGAAGAGTTGTGGAACTTCAGGTGTATGCCCCCATACCTGGCTTATGAATGCAATGTTTCTTTTTAAATTAAAAAAAATTTAAATTAATGAATTTTTTATGAGCAGAATATATTTATTGAGAGAAAGAAAGCTCCTGTCTGAGAGAGGGACAGGAGGAGGGCCCGAGTGGGTTGTCCCTCTAATTAATTAATTATTGCTTAATTTATTTATTTGGTACATGGTTTCCCAATGCAGCTTGCATTTGTAGCGATCCTCCTATCTCAGCCTTCCCAGCATTAGGATTACAGGCATATGTCACCAAACCTGGGTTTCGTGACCAGCACTGTGTGCCCAGGGTTCCAGGGCTGACATGGCATGCAATTCCAGGGATCAAACCTGAGTCCTTGAGCCTTCCAGGCAGACACTTAGACCACTGAGCTGTCTCCCCGCCCCATAAGTGCAATATTTAGTCAAGATGAGTGCATATAGAAACAGTTTTGTGTATAGTTTGCATACATTATATGCATTTATCTACTCTATGAGCTGAGAAATGCCCCAGTAGCACTCAGATCTTGCTTTATAATATCATTTTCCAATAAGGAAAGCAGGTCTTGTATAAATGACTGATTCCAGGCTATAACAGGAAATACAGATGGTTCTGGAGCAGCCTGAAAGGCAAAGTGAAGAAAGTACATAGAAAGGAAAACAAACAAATCCTGAAAAAACTCACAAGGGTTGAGAGGACTCAAAGACATCGGAATCAATTGAAAGACTTTTCCATGTCCAAAGCTGAAAATATTTGAGCATCAAATCCAAAAAATAATACTGGATCGTAACCCAGATTACAAAATAGACATTCATAAGTTCATACCAACACAAATAAATGACTAGACAAATTAAAGTATGTGAGATAGGAAATAAATTTCCACGCAGAAGGGGTCTAATTAAGTCATATAGGTGCTCCCATGAAGCATCCATGTGGAACCTATAGCCCTACCCAAGAGTCCACTGTATTTGACCACTTCCTTCCTGTATTTAATCCTTAGTGTTAATGAACAAACAAGTTATTTTTTAAAGGGATGTGGTGTAGTGGTCAGGTTCTTTCCTAGAAAATGACAGGTTCGATCATTAGCATTGCAAACACCAAACAGAAAGCAACTGTGAGAAGCTGTCATAGCTAAGAGGAACTTAAGGAGACGTGATGATCAGATGTAAGGTGTGATCTTGAGTGGGATTCTGGAACAGAAAAAGCAGGATTTAGGTTTTTTTTTTTTAAAAAGCCGGAGAAAAATTCTGCATGTGCGGAATGTAGGTGTGAATTTATTTAATTGAGGATGGTCATATAAGTCATTTTCATAAAAGGAATTCAGGCCAAGACCTCTTTGAACTCATCCATCTTAGAAGATGAATAGTTCAATGGAGAAAAAAAAAAAGCCTGTAGGCAAAAAATCATTCTATAATTTAATTTTAATCTTGAAAAAGTCCACATAAAGACATTAAGATTATTTATGTACAGTAGTGTATTTATTTTTTGCAGTAGTTGTTTTAATGGATCCTAAATTAGCTCTTCATCTTTTCTATTCTGTTTCCCTAATGACATAGAGCTTTGCTGTCATGCTCTATTAATTTATCTCCATTGCATCCACATGGGGACAAGAAAAGAAAAGGCCAAGAGGCCAACATTTTGCTAATGTCATTCAGGTTCAAACCTGGGTTATAAGCACCTCAAGGCTGATTTCCATGTTTGCCCATGAAGATGGGCTGGCTTTCAAAGTGCACACGCCTCTACTCCACTTCTTCTTAGACCTCACACCTTCTTTTCTCATAGGATTCTGGACAGCAGATTTTTTATAAATATGCTCGGAGGAGGGTATATGCAGAGTCCCTGTTCAGTCTCCCACCTGGATGAATTCGAAGGGAACAACACAGGTGCCATCTTGCCCAGCTTGTGCGGCAGCACTTAATGAAATCTATTGTTAGACCTCTGAATGCTGCTTTCAACCCACCAGATAAAGCTCCTGGGGAAAGAGGACATTTGTCTCTCTTAGGGTAGAGTTTGACTCATAGTAGGTAGTCAATACATGGAATTTCAATAAATAAGAGAATGATGCATGGGACTGCCCCAGAAGTCATTAGTATCCAAGATACTTTTTCTCCGGCTTTGTTTCTGTTCAGTCTTACAATCTCATCTGTTTTATTAGAAGCCTAAGGTTTCTTTTAGGGATGTGAGCATCCTAGAAAAGGTGGAAATGTAGCACTGCTGGAAAGTAGCACAAGCAGGCACTTATGTGACCTCAGACTTGGAAACCAGAGCACCAATCTGCAGGCTTTCCCAGCTCGACCCCTCTAGCAGAACATCTTTTTGAATCAATGTCTTGAGTCATGGGCTCAAATCAAGGATCTGGCATTTAATGCTATGAATGGAAAATACTTTTGATTTGGCTCACGAAGACCATCATCATCATTGCATCACCTGATGTTTGAGATTATTTGACATAATGCCTTCTGGCCTCATCACCTGTAACAATTGCTGCAATTAGCTGCTTTTTCTTCCTGGCCCCAGTGAGTTTATAATCCCTCTGGTTATCAACTGAAGCCATATTGTGTTTTGCAAAGCATGTGCCTTCAGATATGTTATGAATGGCTTTGCTGAAGAAGGCTTCCATAGTCACACAAACTTGGGAAATGTATTATGCAAAGCCCTTCTCCACTAAGAGACTTCAGAGTCCTTCTAATGTTAATACACTATGTTACCTCCAAGAAGGGCATTAGTATGCCAGGTGCCCAAAACTTGCTCAAATGTGGGCTGATACCTACGCAGCCTGCAGTGGCTCCTAGGTCTGGCTTTTGTGTTGCCTTCACCTGGATGATGGGACCTCAGGAAAGTTCTATCACTGAACTTCAGCTTCTTCATCTTTAGAGTGGGTATAGTTATGATAGAGACCCATAAGCTTATTATGAAAATTTAAGATGATAATTTTGTATAAAACACTTGGCATAGTGCCTAGTGTTGGGTGCCTTTAACGAATGGAAGTAGGCAATATTTTGGAGAATCTTAGAGATGGCAAAACAGTTTTGGAAATGCTGATCTACAATTATATTGGTTGTTTATGTTACCCAGTTTTACAGATGAGGCCAATAATAACTTCCCATGCCTTACTCCACAGTCTCCTACTTGTTCTACTTGCAAGGTAAATGCTGATTCTTTACTCTCAATCAGTTTCATGGAAACATTCTATCAAAAAGAACTCATTTCTATACCCACCTTGTGACTTTTAGGAAACTTCCTTCTGAAAGATGTTGGGTTTGATGATTTGGACCTGCAGGTGTCAGTTGTCTTGTGGTAGATGTAAAATATCACCTAGAACACTGAATATGTCCTGACACTGTAGCCACACTCTGTCAAGGACCCGTGATGTGTGGCCTAGCAGTGGAGGGAAGAGCATCTGGTTAAACTTAGTTGTGCTTAATTACTATGTGATTAGTATTTGTGTGTATTAACAGATGTCCTGGGACATACCACTTTGTTTGTGTTCATTAATTAATTCACTTATTTCTTCACAACTATTTAATGACTACCTTCTATGTGTTGAATATAGAGAAGGTGTAGATGAGCAAGACTGTCCTTGAGTCTGTGGAGCTTCCTTGTGGTTTTGTCCCTGAGTGTGAAGAGAGTGCAGAGTACAGTGGGAACCAGGGTTCTGAGGAAGAACAGAGAGTACTTTAGGGAGAAGATGGCCCTTGAAGCTAAGCAAGAAGTCTATGAGGTGGAGTGCAAATGTCTGTTGCAGCAAAGACAGAAAAGGGTATGAACTCTGAAGTGGTTTAGTATCACACCAACAGTGGTAGGCAGTGAGGAAGGGTGTGCTAGGAACAGCAGGATGGAAGGTGGAAACACAGGCAGGAGCAGACCATGGTAAAGCATCTGCGCTGGAAAGGGATTCGCATGGTTGGGACTGTGATGTAATGCTGAGATTGCTTTTGAGGCAGAAGACTGGGAACAGTGGAGAAAGACCCGAAGTAAACCAAGGTGAAGCCAGAAGGCCAGATAAAGGCAACGGTAGTTCAGGATGGGGCTGGTGCAGGATGAGGTGCACTTTTGCCTAGGAAACAGAAGCATATGTGCATTTTAAAAAGCCAAGCAACATTGTTGTGGGTGGATAAAGAGGGTTTTAATAAGGCCTTGGAGTGGATAGGTGAGCATAGGTTTACGAATTAAAGCATAGTTGAAAGAAAGTGGCTACAGCTTGTGGTTGACATTATTTTGGAGGAAGGGCAGTAGAAAGACCACCAAGGACAGTGTTGAAGTTTCTGGCTTTAATCGGGGGGGGGAGAATATCAGCAAGACATTGGATGGAGAGAAAGATGTAAGGTCAGAGAGAAAGGAACTGTTAGGGGAGAAGGGGCCCATGTCATCAGGAATGCCTGTGAGGTAATCGAGAGGGTTTATTCTGATTTTTTTTTTTTTTTTTAATTCGCAGCTACAGCTGTGGAACTCCCACAGACTCTTGGGTGGAGATATGGATACACACTTCTCCAGCTCTTGGGGAAACAGCATCATTGGGGAAGGGCTTGGAGTGAGGTGAAGTGAGAGGGCCATAGCTGGGAGGAGCCAGCGCCATGGCACAGAGACCCATGCTGGGCACATGGGTGCCAATTGCTGTGATTACACTTGAAGGAGCCTTGGGAAATTTTGGCATCAGCAAGAGCAAAGACAGAGTGAGATTAACTAGTTTGAGATTATGGAGGAAATGAGAGAGGCCGATGTCTTAGCAAGTGTGGGAGACGAGACAAATGTGAGGCGGTAGTGCATCAGGATTCAGTGCAAGATGCAGAGTCGTCAGCTCCCCAGGATGTGTGCTCAGAAGCAGAGAGATGCCAGGCAGCTGGACGAGGGTGCAGGGCCAAAGGGGAGTTCTTACATCTTTCAAAGAAGCCTTAAATATTTTAGAGGATGAGAAGGTACCTGGCTCAGGACAGGAGATAGGAGGCGGGAAGGAGAGGGATGATGGGGAAGGCAGGATCCTGGAGGAGAGGAGGAGACAAAGGGTCTGATGGGGGAAGCTCACCCTCAGTCGTGTTTTTCTTTATAATGGGAGGGGCTGCATGAGTGATTGGTGGGAACACAAATAAATTTGGAGGCAGTTGGGAAAAAGGCCTGAACACTGATGAAACTAACTCGGTGACTTGATGTTACTATAAAAGAAGGGATGAGGTCATTTGTTCATAGAGGGGAGAAAAAAAGGAGTTGAGTACTTGAGAAGGTGGTAAGAATTTGGAGAAATAAGGAGGGGAGCTGACTCAGTGCCTTCCTCACTAAAATAGTTTTTGGGGTGTACAGAAGCTCTTGAGTCATAGAGTTATGGCTAGCCCCATCTGCCCTGTGTATTTTTTTTTCCTGCAGCACATGGCAGGCTGCACCCTGGAGAGGCCTCTGCAGATGGCTGAGTTCAACCTAGTCTGGGAATAGGTGAGTTTAGGAGAGGAATAGGGGAGAGGAGAAATGAGGTTGAGAGTGAGCAAATCCTGGCCGTGAAAGCGAAGTCAGAGATACTGACTCAAGGGAGGAGGGAAAAGATATAGAGTCTTAGCAGATGGTTGATGGTGGTGTGCCTGGAACAGGTGAATGGGAAAGGGTGGGAGTGGTCAAGGACTACAGCTGAATACAGGGATGTCTGAATTTGAGATTGTAGAAGTGGAACAATTCCCAGGGAGGAACAAGGAATGATGGTGGCCTTAAGGATCTGCTGCTTAAGGGACATAAATGAGAGATTATCGAATGAATAATGTGCTCTTCCCTGGGGCTTTTTGAGCAGGCTTTTCAAGTATTACTTTAGATTTGCAGCAGCTAGTAGAAATTGTACCTACTAGAACCTGGGTCTTTCTATTCCTGGCCTAAATATAATGCTCTGCTGGAAGTAGACAAATTACAGGAATGATCCATTTGTAACTCTTCTTGAGTAAAGAAATTCTAAAGGTTGCCAGGTTTTCTGCAGAGTTTCACTGGTAATTGGTTATTAACATTAAAAATGATGGTTGACCATTAGTGACGCAGTGACTTCCAGAAGCTGTCGTTAACTTTGCTGGTTCAATAGTTGCATTAATTTTGATGAAACTTTTTATAAAGGTTAAAACTAAAGAATGAATTAGGGATAATTATTTTGGGGAAAGCAAAGGGCAGTGTCATTTTTTCTTTTAATGTAATCAATGAAATGCTAGTGTCAGGTAAGTATATTATAATGGATTCAACAAATGTTTATTGACTCAAGTTAGCGTCATAGACAGTAAAGATGAATATCTTATGTTCTTAATAGCTCTCGGAATAAGTGGAACTGAAATACAAACAGAAGAGAAGCTTAATTTGAACCTGTTTTGTTGCATTGTTATGTTGCAGTAGCCACATGGATTTCTCATGCATTACCTAACCACAAAGGCTCACATATTTTTTTAAAAATCTAGACCAGGTACAGTGGTGCATGCCTGTAATGCCACGACTAGAAAGGCTGAAAACAAGAGGATCAGTGCAAGTCCAAGCTGCGTAGTGAGACTCTGTATCAAATACATAAAAAATGTATGTATGTATGTATGTATGTATGTATGTATGTATGTATGTATGTATTGGTACAGGGTCTTGCTACACAGGACCAGGTCCAGACTTATAATGATCTTCCTGTCTCAGCTTCCCCAACTCTGGGATTATGGGCATGTATCACCAAGTCCAATTTCGGTGGCCGGCATGGCACGCCCAGGGTTCCAGGACCGGCTGCTATTTCTGAGCCAGCTTCATGTAAGGCAATTGTATTGCACTACTTTAAATACAATCTGTGTCTTGGTTTACAAATTTGTTGACTGAGGATGCATCCTTCCTACTCCTCCCACTTTGCTGGCTGTGTTGCTGGTATCAGTGTTTCTTTTCTGTCTTATAAAAGTAAACTTTCTCCCATGGACTTTAGACTTACCCTCCTGATTCCTCAGGGTTTCACAAAACTTCTTGCTATTTCCCTGACAATATTTTTCATTGCAGTAAAAATACAAATAACACAAAATTTACTTTCTTAACTATTTTTCAGTGTAGAGTACTGTTGAGTGCACTCGTACTGTTGTGTAGCTGTCAGCACCTTCCATTCCCCAGAACTCTTTTCGTCATGTAAGATGTAACCCTTGTTCCCATGAAGCAGTTCTTTCTTATTCTCAGCCTCTAGAGATCGCTGTTCTATTCTATGGTACTAGGAGTTCCACTACTATAGGAACCTCATGTAAGTGGAAGCATGCAATATTCGACTTTTCATAATTTCTTCATTTTACTTAGGATGACATCAACATATATGTTATAATAAGTGTAAGAATTTCTTTCCTTGGGTTGGCCAAATAGCTCAGTGGATTGAAGCACCTACTTAGGGAGACTCAGCGACTGGGGTTTGATCCCTGCTATGCCATGCCATGCCAGGACCACCCCCAGGGCATGCTGAGACAGTGATTGAGAGTGGGCATGGTGGCACTCTCCTGTAATCCCAGCCCTTGGGAGGCTGAACACAGGCAGATCACCATGAGTCCGATCTACATAGTGAGACCCTGTACTAAAATTAAAAAAAAAATTCTTTCCATGTGAGACTGAATGGTTTCCACCAAAGAGGATATACCACATGTTTTCTTACCTCATGCTTACCCTGTGCCTAGTTCCTCCAGATGAGTAGAGCTGCATTTTGATAATGAAGGCCTCTTTCCAAAGCACAGCTCATTCATGCTGATCCAAGATGAATTAAGAGAATTCAAGAGGCGGTGATGGGTAAGCTCCACTGTGTCAGCTGTGCGGTCTTTGGAGCCACTGAGGGGATGGCTGGAGTGTACTTCTGGCTGTATCCAGATGGACCACTGAAGAAGGGCCTGGGGGTCTGTCTTTGGTTCCTGGCCCCTTCCTCTCTGAACTTTTCCCTGCCTTTATTCCCCATCATCATGAGCTGGGGGTCTTCGCTCCACCGTGATTTCTGCTGTGAAGCCATCACGCCATGTGCCAAATCCCTGACACCTTGAGCTAAATGAAATCTCTTGTCTTGTAAGCTGAGGGTGTCTGGAACTATGCCCTGGCAACCAGAAAGCTAATGGGCAGGGTCAGTGAGGCAAAGCGGGGTGAAAGGAAAAGTTATCTTTAAAATCTTAGCTTGAGAAAGATTTCCATTTCTTACAAAACATGGGAATACCTACCTGGAGATGTGTGTGCCTTTACCCCTCTCTGGCAGTCACCCCACCTTCTGGCATGCTAAGAATAATTTTAGCATGGCATTTGACTTTTTTGATGATGTTTCTCAATTTTTAATGATAAGGTTATTTTATGTTAATTTTGTTATTTTATAAAAAGTTCTGCTGATGTTTTTAATGTCCTGGGGCCATATGGAACCATCTTATTCCAATTTAAGCTAATGAGAAAAGAACCTTTTACAAAATGTTTAAATTATGCTTAGCACGTTTCAAAACATGTGAATCAGGTAGAGGTGGCGATGGTAGGAATGGGTTTCTATCATAAGTGAGGGAGGAGCACACCTGCCATTCTTTTCTCTCCTGATCAATTAATTTGCAAATCTATGCAAACCAAGGTTCAGAGGGACCTCAGAAGTACTCACCTGTGATTTGAATGTTGGTGATATTCTTATACTCTTTGCACATGTGATATTTATGCATCTGCCAGTGGCAGTGCCTGCTGCTTCTTGAGAGGGAGCTGATTTCTGCTATTAAGTAAATAGAGGTGTTAGGGAAGCATGTGTGATGAGATTTAGAAGGAGAAACTCCCTGGCGAGGAAGTAATAATAGCATTCGCAGGGCAGCACCTTGATTCTGTAAGGGATTTAAAAAATATTCTTCGATTCTGCTGTTGTTGCCAGATCCTTTTACCGCTTGACAGGATGAGGTCCTACATTCGGAGGGCATAGCATGACACACTTGAAGACACAGTCTATATTTGGGGTGATCAGAGTGGCCATGGGCCCCTGGGACAGAGGACAAAGGGCTAACAGATCCGAGGAGACAGTACTCATGCGCAGTGTGGTGTCAGTGGCATCCTGCACTTGCACACCGTGGTGGCCCAGTATGCCAGGAAAGGGCAGCTCAAGAAATGTTTTCTTCAGTTTACTCTCCTAAGTAGCATGCTTTGGACCTACTTGAAGTGATTTAAATACTTTAAGTTTTGCTAAAATTAAAATTCCTGGGTGCAGGGATGAAAGAAGAGAAGTCTTAAGTCAGCCTTGCTCCATGAGAGGGCGTGTTCTGTATTTAGGCTGCTGCACAGGAAATCCCAGCAGGTAAGAGTGAGAAAAACTTAATCAGCATCTAGTACCCACATTAGCCAGGTGGCCTGGAAGAGATCACTTGATCTTTCGGAAGCTTAGTTTCTCAACCATAAATGAAGAAGGGCAATAACTGTCCTGCTACCTGTTAAGCTGTTCAGAATAAAGCACTGGACAACAGTGACTGCAAAGGCCATTTAAATGCTCATCGTCATGGGCCTGCCATCTATATTTTTAAATGTTTCTTTTGTATCAGTCCCCTGTGACTTCTAATTGACTAGAAAGGAGCTAAAATGAAAACAGACAGAAAGGATTTCGTGTACTTAAGAAACGCCTGATCAAGACTTATATACCAACACATGAACTTTATATTTCCTATGTGGTCAGTGAAGTCCTCTCAGGGTTTATCTTGTAGTCCTGTACATTATTCTGTAGTTCCTTTGTCTGTGTCATCCATGTGGATGAGTCACGGCCAATGCTTGACCAGTTTGCTCCCTGTGAGAGCTTGAGAGAAAGTTTTCTCTTCATGTGACTCTCCCCAGGCACACTTTAGAACTTCAGTCTCTTTCCTCTATGGCTCCATAATCTCCTTGTTCAGAAAATTTGGAGCTCACCTGAGTTTCATGATGTTGCAGTACAGGTTCTCCTATGTCCTGAGTATTCACTGACCTTGAAAGGCTAGGGCCAAAATGTTGGCTGGCCTTGTGGCTCTTCTATTTCTCCAACTCTGACTTGTGATCTTAGGTTGTTAACCATCCAGAAGAAAAGCTGATTAGTATCCTGCAGCATATGCCATTCACTTTGCCTTATCTGACTCAATTGATTTTACTTGTTGTACGTTACCTTTTGTATTTCTGCT
>PVKA01000126.1:0-210074 GCA_004027165.1 Ctenomys sociabilis | reverse complement strand
GTACTAGGGAGACTATACGATATTTACACATGTGTAACCATCCAGCAGAAAAGTATAAAAATGAAATATACATCATGAGGCCATAATATTAAGCTGAGCTGTAAATGGCTATGGTCGACAATTTCTTTGAATAACTCACTATGGTTGTAGAATGCTGGACTGTGTTGGATTGTGGTGTCGAGTTCAAGCACCTAAGTTAGTTGAATGTCAATGGAGTGCCCATTTTTGACAGGTGTAGACAAAGGAAGGGGTGTAGAAAGAAAAAATCATAATGTGTATGTATAGATAGTACAGTTGGGATAGATAACACTGTGCTTCTACATAATTCTATGAGAGGCAAGATCTGAACTAATGGTGGTTGGACAGGATATTATGTCAGCTTCTAGTACTATGGTCATCCACTAGGAAAATAATTATTGAATTTTTGATATAATTCAGGTATAAAAAATAAGATAAGTAAGCAGCTACAGTCTTAATTCACTGATAAGAGATATCTGCTAAAATAATATCTGTAAATATATCATGTATGCACCTTGTACAATACCAAAACGTTATGAAAACAGTTTGCAATGTATTAATTTATCGAATCTGTATGCTTAAGGTGTCTTGAAACTATCTGATTGACATTTGTACTTCAATAAAATAAAATAAATAAAAAAAAAGAAACGCCTGAAACAATCCAAATTGTACCATTGGATGAAGCTCCCTAGAACTCTTTTGAGCTGATTTATGTCTAGGGAGACTGAACTGTGGCATGGCCAGGCCTGGGATAGTGTGACCAGGCTGGTGTCCCTGGTCCAAATCCCAGTGCAGAGGGACTCCTGTCCTTGAAGGGAGAACTTTGCTTCAGGAGACAGAGGGGCCTTTCTTCTACATTTGGTGATCCCAGGAATAGCAACAGCCCTCTGCAGATTAGAACTCCTCAGGGCCCCGCTGACAAGCCATAAGAAAACACATTTTGCCTGTCCTTCCTGGATTCTAGCTTGTATTGTGCAAGTTGTAGAAATTGTCTGTTCTTTCTCACACAAAAATGCAGGGCCACAGTCCCATCAGGCTGTGGCAATGCATCGTCATTTGTCTATGTAGGAGAAAATCATATATGAAGAGGTAGTTTTCCTGTTTCATTATAGGTAATGAGTGGTGGAATCCACCTCAACTAAAGAAATGATATTGTTCTTTTACTTCAATCCGTCAGCCACAAACCCTTTCTGATGACTAATTTACTTAGATACCTGTTTGGTCTAAAACATTTCTTCCATCTAAATTCAGTATTCAAAGGTAGGTGTGGTGGTACATGTCTGTATTCCCAGTACTCTGAAAGGCTGAGAGAGGACTGAAAGTTTGAGCCCAGGCTGTGAAATTGTTAGCAAAAGCCTGTTTCAAAATAGAACTAAATTCAGAGGAAAAATCTTTGGTTCAATTTCTTCTAACACCAAATAAAGCAAGTAAATAGATAAATACATTAGATGTCATTTGAATAAGATAATTGTTTATATATACTTTTCTTCTGGTGAAATGTATAACAGATTTATTTGCAATGTTTCAAAGGATTTAGTTCAGTGGAATTAAAATTGAAAAATTAGTTCATTACCTTTTTGCTGTATCATACTCCGGCTATTTATTCACATATGTGCATGAAATGCTCTCCATTATATAGTGAAGGAGGCTGTGACATTGGCATTGAATTACAATTAGGTAGAAAAAACAGTCTATTTTTCCATGTGTGTATGACTACCTTCTAAGTGTCCATCCTACAAGTATTTTAACATTTAATTATTATGCATAAGTAAACACAGCATCTTGCCTCATGAATAAATAACCTGACTCATTTATTCAAGAAATACACTGAGCATTTTGCATACCAGGTACCTAGAACTTTAAAGTACAACAGGCCTAGCTCCTTCTTTCCAGGAGCCTGTAGCTGTAGAAGAGACGGCATTGTCAGTATACAACGAAAAAGGCATGGCTCACGGTATGATGATGATATGCATTTAAAGAGGAAGAGCTTACTCATATTTCAGGGAGTTGGTCAGCTAAGGTCTCATGGAGAACGTGACACTTGATCTTGAAGGCATTTGCTGAATTTAAAAAGTGAGAAACATCAATCCAACTTCTCTATAGTGTACTTTAGTGAGTGGTTTGCTTATCTTGGACATGCTCTAAGTGTTTGCTTGACTTGATTATACACATTTGTTCTATGAATGGAACAAGATTGCCTCTAGGGATTGACCACAGAGTACCAGCCCTCTTTATTTTTGTACCTCTGTCATTTGAGCTAGTTTTTTTTTTTTTTTCTTGCATTCTGACCACACTCTGGCTTGGAGTTGAATGCCAAAGGAGGCCATTTGCCAAAATTTGTCTGTTGATTCTACATTTTCTGTATTTTATCTAAGATACACCTAAAGTCATGCCTAGCCTAGGGCTTGGCATGTAGTAGTTGTTCAGGGAGTACTTGAGTGAGTAGACACAGATGCTAATCTGGAGTCTGTTAGATTTCCATTAGTGTCATGATAATTACTACAGATGGGTGGCTTAAACAAAAGGAACCTATCACATTCCAGTTCTGGAAACAGAAAGTCTAGAAACAAGGCTGTAGCAAGATTGTTCCCTTGGTAAGCTGTGGGAAGGAATCTTCCTTGCTTCTTCTGGCTTCTGATGGCTCCAGATGTCCCTTGGGTGGAGGCAGCATCCCTATAGTTTCTAGGAGTTCTGTCTGCCTTTCTTCTAAGGATATCTGTCATCAGGCTCCATCCTAAATTCAGAGTGATCTCAACTAGAAATCCTGCGTTACATCCACAAAGACCTTTCCTCCCCAAATAGTATCTTATCCATAAGCTTGAGGTTTAGAACTTGTAGCTATCCTTTGAGGTGACCACTGTTCCCCCTGCTACTCAGCCATCACCAGAAGCTAAGGCTAGGTAGGGTATCATAGCTATAGAAAGTTTTGTTCTTATAATTATTTTCATTGAGTATTGGTATGGAATGAAGGGCAAGGGTAGGAGATTTTTGAAGATGTCTCCTTATATTTCCCCTTTTCTTAGCCATTGCATTTTAAGGAAGGGTCCTCCAGTGAGTCCTCTAGGCCATCCAGGGTGGCTGGTCTGCAGCTCCTTTACCCATCCAGCCTTGCTTTAGACCACAGTGGCTGTCTGAGGAGGTCAGATGCCTATTGCAAGGCAAGGATCTTATTGGCTGCCCAGTCTTGTTGCTAATTGATGTGATACACTTGGGTTTCTCTCACAGCCATTTGTGTTTTTAAACTCACGTGCCTAGGCCAGTTGGCAGTGCCCTCTGGTCTACCTGTTTCTCTCATGGCAATTTACTTTTGCACCTCAAGTGACAGAGTCAGCTGGCAGTGCCTTCTGCAATGGAGAAGTCCCAGGGAGTCCACTCAACCAGCCAGGCCCAGTACCAGTGAGAAATGTAGGTAGCCAATTAATAGATAGAGCAATATGGAGAGAGACGAACAGGTACCATGATGGGAAAAAAGGTAGCCTTGAAAAGAGCAGCTTCTGATCCTACCCTCCTTCCGGTTTGCATGAGGCTATGGTTTTGTGTTTCCTATTCCTCTTTTTTGGAAAAATACA
The DNA here is from genome assembly GCA_004027165.1 of Ctenomys sociabilis. Classification (NCBI taxonomy): domain Eukaryota; kingdom Metazoa; phylum Chordata; class Mammalia; order Rodentia; family Ctenomyidae; genus Ctenomys; species Ctenomys sociabilis. Next base: position 206,487 of record PVKA01000126.1, on the reverse strand, counting down.
ACTATATAATATTGATGTGATAGGCACACTATGGACTAAGCATTGTACATGCATTATCTGACTTGTATCTCCTCTAATAGATGTATGTGGTGATGGGGCCACAGAGTTTAAGCAACTTGGTGAGCAGGCACCAAACCCAGGAGCTCCCACTCCAGTGCTGCTCCTGTCTGTTCCACTGCCTCTTTGGGTGCCCAGATTTCTATCCTAGCTTTCATAAACCTCCTTTTGTTCCTCCCAACCAATATGCATATATCTGGTTCTTCTATCCCAATGACAGATGCTGAATTGCTTGGCCAAATGAATTATAAGCTTTAAAAACCTTGGCCAGTTGTTTTGATTTACTCTTTATGAAGTTCATGTAAACATTAAGGCGATCTGTGATAAATCGTGGACCTGTGGAGTGCTTGTGATATACATTTTTTAAAAGCTGCATTTGTGTACTTCATAATAAAAATCAATTGAAATTTAAAAAAAAAATGGAAACAAACTTGGTTTGGAATCATGCCAGGCCATCATAATCTAGCACTTTAACTAAATCTGCCTCTCCAGTCTGTCTACCTTACCAAAACTGAGAGCTCAGTGATATTTATTTCTGTAGCTTGCTCCCTTCACTAGATGTGACTACTGCACTATAGCAAAACTGTTTCAAGTTTGACATCAGAGAAACTAGCTCTTGCTTCAGCCTACTTTTTCCTGTCAAAGAATAATCTCCTTTCTTCAGAAGACTTTGTGCACAAAGGTATCTTTAAAGGTTTATAAATCCCTAATAGAATTGCAGTATATTATAATTTAAGTACAAAGTCTTCAAGGATAATACCAGAGATTTAGAATCTGAATTTCTAGGAAGTGGTCTCAGATAACTGATTGTATTTCTGAAGAAAGGGATAGATTTGAGGTTGAATAAGGCATAGGGAATTATAGGTTATCATCTTTTTTCTAACATTCATTTATGTAATGATGAAAAGAGAGGCTGGAGAAAGATAACACACCCTATTGAGTCAGTAATACTAGGTGTGGTTTTCAAGTTCCCACTGTAGAAATGTGTTTTACCTGACAATTTGAAATAGGTCTCTCATGGAACCATGTGTCTTGTTCAGTCTGAAATGTCCCTAAGGAAAGGCTGCTTCCTGGTGGACATTTAGGTTTACAAAGCAAAAATGCAAAAATATTCCATCTGAATCACATATGGGTTGTCAAATCCGACACATGAAAACCTGGAAATTAAATGCTCTGAGAAGAGAGTTTTTTTTTTTTTTGTTTTGTTTTTTTTTACTTAAAAAAAAGCAATGCCAGTCAAGTTTGACGCAGGTGGCATTCATGGGTAACGTCGCTTTTGTATATGAAAGCAAACATCTGTCCAACTGAGGGCCTAATTGGTAATCATGGAATATTAAGTTAATTATTTGAATGGAGCCTATAACTGATATAATTTCTAACACTGTAGATTATATTACAGTACCTTTATAGTGACAAGAGGGAAAGAGACATGGCTGTGACTAAATTGCCAAAACACTGGATCATATGGATGGAATCACAGTAGAGACAGATTCGTGCTGGCTTTGTTTTCCTAGGTGCTTGGAGGGCTCTTAAGTGCCACATCATTGTCTATTTGGTTGCCAAGGTAAATGTAAGTCATTAAGGGAACAGAGTGGAGTGGCTTCCGCTGTGCTGCTTTCTCACTTTGTTTCACACATTTCTTAGATCCTGGACAAGATGACTGGCATTTAAGTGAAGGTAAGTGCTCTATACATGTGTTGTTAAAAAATAACGATTATAAAACCAGTTACTGTCCTGTAGTAATCCATATTTAGCCTTTACGTTGTACCAATTACTTTCATGTATGCTATTTCATTTAGCTCTCCCAACATCATTAGGTGGCCAGTGAGGAACAGGGACGACTCCTGGTAAAGATGAAATAATTCTAAAAGGGGAGGCTCCCACTTCATTCTGCAGTTGGATGACTACCGAGCTACAGAGCCCACCACTTTATCTCTAGTGCTTCTGGAGCAGGGGAGAGGGAGCTGGGACAGAAAGGCTGGCTGGGGCCCTGGAGGATAGTTGGGTCTTAGGCAGCTTTCTGTATTCCATTCTGTCAGATCTGGTTTTCAGGACAATGATAGCTTCTGTATGTGCCTGCAGGTCAGAGAGCTGGACAAGAGTGACAGCTGTGACTGAGGTCTGCAGTCTCACTGGGGCCTTTGCCACATGGTAGGCAAAGAGGTACCCACCGAAGAATGGTATGTGATACCACTCACTGAGGCTTGGCCCCAGAGATGTGCTGAACCAGAGACTTTGTTTTCTAACCAAGGAAAATATTTTCTTTTTTTTTTTTTAGATGAACTGAGCCAAACTCTCTTAGCCCCTTTAGTGAGCCTACTTATAGTCCTTCTCAAATTGTACATAGCTTTGTGTCACATATACTAGGCATATATGAATTAAAATTAATTATTAGTATCTGCTGCATTAGTAGTATATTTTAATGTGCATTTTAAATATCTTCTTTGGCTAAAAGAAAACCAGAAGCTATAATTGCCTTTCCTTTCCCTCTGTCTTTCTATTTAGCCCAGTCCTCACTGTAGACTTAGAAATTTGACTGAAAAATCTGTTGATACTTGAGTTCAGTGATAACCAGTCATACTTGATCATTGAGAAGGATTTGTTGGAAGAGAAGATGGAGCAGAACCACAAGTATCATTTTCACATACTCTTTTTTTTTTTTACTTCAATTCATGAATGTGTCAGTTTAATCTGAATTTTAAAAAAAAATTATTTATTTAATATGGGGTCTTGCTACACAGCTCAGACTCATAATGGTTCTTCTGTCTCAGCCTCCCTGATGCTGAGATTACAGGCCTGGGCCACTATGCCTGGTTTCAGTGGTCAGCACAGCTGGAACCAGCATGGCATAGGGTACGGGAAATCAAACTTGCTCTGACCAGGCAGGAACTTAGACAGCTGAGCTATCTCCCCAGCCCTAATCTGAATTAGGTAAATTTCATGTGCAATTTATTCATTCAAATGCAGGACTAGTTTTGTTTGGAAACCACTATCTCCTTGAAAATGGTGGAAAGCCAGGTGTGGTAGTGCACGCCTGTAATCTCACCACTGTTACCATATACTCTGAAGGGCACTTAATATTTAAATTGGAAAAGCTGTAGTTAAGATATGTTGATACGTCCATAGACCTGTATTTGTATCTCCTGAGATACTGATTAAAATTTGAGACTGTTTTGAACAATAATCTAATATAAAACTGTGGTAGCTTATTCTGAAACCATAGGACTTAGTGGAAATTTTTGTTTGTGTCACCATAGATACCAAACCCTAATTTGATTACCCTTGTGAATAGTTGCTAACTATAATCTCATATTGACTGTTACTTTTCATCCACTGGAAGTAGTCTGCTAATTGAGCTGGAGGCAAGCCAGAGGAGTCTTTCAAAGAGGTAGTTTTATATACCCTAGGTTTAATAAGCAATTCAATGAAACCTTTTATGAAAGCAACAAAAGAAGAAGGGTCTGGACAGGGTGAGCGCGCTTTACACGTCTACAAATGAGCACCAGACAATGCTGGATCATGTCGGTCACTCAAACCCAGCTTGGCAAGGTCAAATAAGAATAGCTTAATTTATTCAGCAACCATGAGTGTCCTTATTTGCTTAACAACTCTGTCAAAAGAAACCCTCTATGTCCCATCTTCGGAGCTCAATAAATGAGCAAGGTGGCCCTTGGGGCATCAAATTATGCATATCTGTCATCCTGTGAGGAAGGTTTTGTTTGTGGCTTGATTTTTCAAACACAATTAAAGTTGTATCAGATACCTTCATGAGCAAGAGAGGTTTTTCAAAGAGATAATGATATCTTTGCCTATAATCACTTAGGAGTGTAGAGAGAGGGCTAATTCCAAAACACACTGAGTAATTTTTTTTTTTTTTTGTATTTTGTTTTCTTTTTGTTGAGGAATTTGAAGCACAGGACAAATGATTAGCCAGGATTTGTACTTGTTCAGTTTGATGTGCTACTGATCATGCAGGATACCATGTTGTATTTGTTGACTTCTTCCTGATCACCATTCTACTGAGCACTTTGCACCTGCTGCATAATTTCACCCCCATCATACTGTGTCACTCCATGTTTTATTGATGTAGAGATTCACTTTCAGAGAATTTAACCCAACTGCACACAGTTATTATCAGACAGTGGAATATGAAAGTCTGGTTATTCATTTCCACCACTATTCTGTCTCCTACTGAGGCCTAATAGTTAGATGGAAAAGACTGAAAAGTGAGTTGATACTATCTGCAGAAAAAAAAAGTGCTTAGAAAATGTTGCCCCTCGGCTGCTATTTGAGGCGCTGAATTTAACTGGAGCATCATTTACTCCTCTGCGATGTTCAATGAAATGGAGACATGCGTGGAAAACACTCAACATGTATTGGGTGATTAATAAGTAGTGTTTGTTACTACCAGAGTGCTTTTCCGTATGTTTGCCAGGACTTTTTCTGGTCTTGTGCTTCTCAAACTACGAAAAAAAAAAAAAAAAGGATCCCTACAAAATCCTGTTAAAATGTAAATTCTGCAGATCCAGGGTGGGGAGTGAAACTCTACACTTTGCCCAACAGTGCAGCACTGGTCCCCAAGACCCTCTTCTGAGTAACAAGGGCCTATTGCATTTAATAGATGATGGATTTCCCACCAGCCAGGATATAGTTTTTAACTAAGGTACAGTAAAGTCACCAGCCCACTCAGACACATGTCCCTGATCTCAGTAAAGCATCAGGATTATTAATAGAAATGAAAGGATGCTGGAAAGGGAGTAAATACAAAAGAAAGTGCTCCAAAGTGAGGAAATAGCTCCTGGGAAACACGAGAGGGATTGCTCTTAAGTGGGTGCAGCTCATGAGGAAGGTCTTGAGTGGAACAGTTAGGAGAATCACTGTCTCAGTCCTACATTGCTTCTACCATTAGCACCCCTACATCTGGCTGCTCATGTGCACATGAGGAGGTTTTCAGTCCCAGCCCCACACTTGCATTGCCCAGAGAGTTAGTCCAAAGCCCTAGGCATCTATTTGTTTTCCCCCTACTTCCAGACTAACTATGTATTTCCTGTCAGTGCTGCCCCAATGTGTTGGGCCTTAGGAATCACTGCATTCAGCTTTATGTTTAACAGCAGTGGAAACTGAGCCCCAGATGAAATGGCTTGTCCAGCAGAATTAATAGTGATACAATATTTAATAAATTCTGAGCTGCACATTTTCATCTACATTTTAGCATCTCTGACATCAGGATTGGTAAATTATTGGTGTCACAGTTTGATTGGCAGTTTAGTCTTTCATGGTAGTATAAAATATACTACCAGCACATCTTAAAATAGGTGGGTTCTTACATACCCCTGAAAGACAGCATTAACGAGCCAGGCCTCCTGTCTGCTTCCTCAGTGCGCCCCGCTGCACACTCTGTGACAGGGTTATCCTGATGCTTTTAGACACAGCATAGTGTAGTGTATTAGAGTGTGGGCTAGAGCCAAACCACCCAGCTCATGCCAGCTATGTAACCTCTATCCATTCACTTTAATTCTCTGTAACTTGAGAATGACAGAAGTATTAACTACCTGGAGAGTGTCCATGTGAGAGCGAGATGCATCGATCCATACAAATCAGCTGGAACAGTTGCTGGCAAATAGTAAACACTCAATAAACATGCTGTTGTTATTGATGACAGTCTCTCTAAGTCATGCTGGAGCACCAGTGGAGTCCACACATTAACTTTGATGGTGTATTTCTTCCCCTGTGTATGCTATACAGATAAACTCTATAGAGAGTTCTGTTCAGCCATGAGCACGATTTTGGGGTGTCATCATGATTCAATAATGACCCTGGAGGGAATCTTGCATTTCAACCCATAAAGAATCATAAAAGTGTAAATTGGCCAAGATTTGTCTTGAGTGGTACAGATGTTGGCCTGCCTGCCATCAGAGCTGTTCAGATGGAATCAATGACAGCCCCGAGATTCTCCATTAGGTGAGCCCCATCCTTCTGTTAAACCCTAATCTCACAGTGGCAGGAAATCCTAAGTAGATTGTGTTTGTTCTGGGACTTGATCAAACGAGACACCATTAACCACACTACCTCCTGTCCCCCCCCTTTTTTGCCAGCAGCTCTGCCATTATCACTCATTTGTTCCATTGCCTGATTGGCTGATACAGTCATCTTGCCTATGATGGATATGGACATTGTTGTTCTTCATAATCTTAAATTCTCCCCTATCTTTTTCTTTCTCCTCTTATAATCATTGTGTGTAACAAGGTGAGTTGGAAATTTGGGTCAAGACTTTCCTACACCTCCTCCTTTATCAGGTGGGAAACAGCTTCACCTCCTGAACCCCCCGAGTGGTTATAGTTGTCTTACACCGCTAATCCCAGGCAATGTTACCTTAGTGTGTATGTATTTGCCTTGTCTTCCTGGTGATGAGTATCCTCAGAGAAGGGGTCTTGGCTTTTTCTTTATTCCACAGGTTCTTAAGAAGTATAAATTTACTGAATGAATACCTTTCAGCTTTCTGAATGGATTGACTTCACTGAGTTTGTATATACTATAGAGACAGATAGCTCATCTAAGTTCATGGTAATTTCCTCAGTTATACCTGAGGAAAAGCTATTCAGTTATACCTTGGACAAGCTATTCTCCTACAGCTTAGCAAGTTCACCCAGCTTCCACAAGTATTATGGAAGCAATATATGATGTAGCAATAATTATTTAGTTTTGCTCTATGATAATAAATGAATTCAGACTGGTTTGTTTTAACACCAGATTCTATGTAGATGTCTGGGTCACTTTCTCTTCACTGAGACACAATACTTGACCTCTGAATGTTAAAGGAGACAAGGCTTATTTTGGTTCATGGTTCCAGAGGCTTCAATTCATATGTGATCTGCCAGTTTCATGAGAAAAACAGCATGGAGAAAGAGCTTCCTAGGTGGAAGGCTGCTTGTGTGTGTCAGTCAGGGTTTACTAGAGAAACAAATAGAACACATGATGCTCAAATGTACAAGAAACCACAAGGCCAGTTTATGCTGGTCAGCCACAGGGCTGGATGAGGAAGCTGCAGAGGGCATCTGCACAGTGGAGACCAAAGGGTGCAGTCCACCATCTGGAGCTCAGTGCGGCATCCGTGCAAGTCCATGGCTGATGGGTCTACACCGGAAGGCTGAAAGATCCAAGGCAGAAACCAAAGAGTCTGCTAGAAGCCTGGAGGCAACCTCCAAGCTGAACGTGATGACTCCTCTAAATTAAAGAAGCCAGTCTGTCCTTCCTTGTTTTCCTTTTATACCTTCAAGGCACCAAACTGCCTCTTGTCTGTCCTCTATACCCTAGGGTGTAGTCGCTGAGCCAGCTCAATTAAGCTTCTAAACTTCTCAAGATAACACAGTCAGTCAGTCATTACCTTATGTGAGGACATTCAGGAAGCTGCGAGAGAGAGGAGGTGCCAGGGAGTAAGAAGTAGCCTTCCACATACCCATCCACAGATAAACACAGTGGCCCCATGATCTAGGCATCTTCTGAATGCATGAAGCTTTCAAGGGGATAACTTAGATTCACACCAAACCAAAGCAACAAGAAGCATCATCCTGCACTGGCACCGTAGCCAGTGAGGAAATCTGCTCCGCTGGCAGTGGCGATGATGAAGAGGTCGTTTACAGAAGGGAAGTAATGGGAGGATCCTGTTTTCAATTAGCTAGGGACAAGAAGGAGCAGGCTGTGCAGGGCTCCTAGTTCCAGGCTGACCGATAACAGAATGGAATGGAATTTCAGTCCTCCAGAGTCTCCAAATTGGGAAGGGCTTTTAGTAAACATTTTTAGTTTGATGACTATTCCAAAAGATTCTTCAGAATTTCTTCCCATCTTTGGGCCACATTTACTTCTGTTACTCCATGGTCTTCATAACAGACATTCCATTAATCAGTTGACATATATTGGGAAGGGTAGAACAATCTGACATTAAAGTTTGAACAGATATTTCTATTGGAAATGAACTCACAAGCCAGTTTCTCTCAATGTACTCTTGCCTCCCGGTCCCTTACTAACATCTTTAGGAAAGGGGATGCTCAACGTTCATTCATTACGGGACACTTCTTACCTTTTATTTATCTCCATCACATCAGAATGTGTGAACCACACATTTTGCTTCAGGCTGACACTTTGCATCAGTGTAGAGTGAAAGGGGCTATTACTAACTTGGAAAGTTGGGAAGAGGTGTGAACGGAATAATAAATTAGGAAAACTAGATCAAGCTCCAGCTTCTCACAGAGCCATTATCGGGTAACTTAAAATGCAAAGCTGGAAGTATTGGAGATTCCCAGAATATAAATAAAAATCTTAATACAAAGTAAGAAAGTAGCACTTCCCTTGAGGTTTCATGTGCACTGAGAAATTGATTGTGCTTAAACTCCCTTTGTAACAGTGCAGTGTGAATGAATGATGAAAACACAGCCACCCTGGAAATTGTTCGAAGCCTAAAACATATTTTTTAACTGAGACATAAGGCTTTTCTAAGGCTTAGACAAATATAAATCTCAACTACAGAGAAAGCATGCAGTTATATTGCAGTCTTTCACCATTTTCTTTGAAAACACACCAACTTAGCCTATGGCAGGTGGAATGTGTAAGAAGTCAAGTGTCAGTTTTCAGGAGCTGGGGGACTTTTTGTGACCCTTTGCACTGAGAGCTGGGGGTGAGTCCCGACCACATCTTCTGTTTCTCAATCTGTATCTCATCTCACTAAGTTCATCGCCCTTACATTACAGGCTAGCAGCAGAGGGCCTGAAAGGAGCAGAGTCAGAACTATAAGCTGACTGTTTCCTTTAACTTTTTTTTAAGTTCAAACTGAACTTTCACATTGATAATTCTTTATCTCCTTTAATTCATAGTTGCTGTTGATCTTTGATAGCTCATGGCCCAGCTGTGATTTTTGTCTGTCGAGTGACCTAGTGGCCCTTCTTGGGGGCTACATCTAGCCATCCACCCAGAAGGTGTCAGATTGCTGTGGACAGGACCTGTTGTCCTTGACAGCTTGGGTAGAGAGTGAGTATGAGAAGAAATAGCTTCCATTTCCTTCTTCATCACCTAGATGGCCTCATGGCATAGTTCTCTTTATTGTCCCCATAAAACGGGTTTATGCTAGACACTTGTCCACTGGTACTCTTTGACTTCTTACCAGAAGTTGATTTGCTCCTGCTTTAAGGAGCTCAGTCTTTGCACCTACCATGGCCCACAGCATCATGAGGGGCCAAGAGCTCAGCTATCATTAGCTGCTAAGTTCGCAGGTGTCCTCCGAATGGCATAGCCAGCAAGGTGGCAGCCCACCCAGTCTAATCAGCTCTCCAGGTATCACAGGGACATTACCCTCGAAAGCATTAGGAAAGAAAACTTCACCTCAGCCATCTTAGCAAGTGCTGGATTCCTCCATGCCGCAGCCCTTTTCTTTGAGAAAAGAAGTGGGCGTGGGGGATGCTCGCACTGAAGACTCTCGGGTTCTTTGCTTTTGAAGTTGCTGCATCAGAAATGAAAAAATGAAAAAAAAAATAAGACTTACAGAGAGAAACTCCATAAGTTTTCAACATAAATATGAAGCAGATGAAAACCATATGTCAACTCCAAATTGGAGTAGAAGTAGTAACTCTCGACAAACTGGCATTTCTTCTTCAGTCAATGGCAGGAGGATCACATGACAGGATGTAGGGAGAGAGCAAGTCAGGCGTATTTTATTATCTTTAAAAGAAACTCTGAAGGCCCCTCTGCTCTGGCTGTTGGGACAGGCCGGTAGTCTTCCAAGAGGCTAAGTTGAGGCTGAAACCACCTGGTGCAATTACCTTAACAAGTCCAGTCTCACTGACTGCAGCAGTCTCTTCTCAACCATTTGGCCTGTCACAGAGGCTGTGCCAGCCACATGGCTGAAGAACTTCTACGAAACTGCCCTGTGTAGGTGCAGTTTGCAGAGCTAAACTTCTGAGGTCTTTGTCTTGAGCAAGGCCAAGACTGAGTAACAAAATGACTGGTTGAGGTAGGGATTTTTTAAAAATCTGGTATCCTTTTCACTCTTTCTATATAGCTATTAAATGTTTCGTTAACATCCCTATAAATTAATGGTTTGCTTTTCAAACCCCAGTTCCTAATAATATAGTTTCTCATAAGGAGATTATATTTTTATTGATTTACTTGGCTGGAGCTTAATGGAGGTGTTAGAAGGTATTATTTATTTTTTGCTTTGGGCTAAGACAGCTGTAATTGGGACTACTGTGTATTAAAAATGTGAAATTAGTAAAGCAGTTGAAAAATCACCAAATGCTTGTTCTATGCATTTCATTAAACCCTACACCTGGCTTAGAAGTCAGAAAATGTTAGGTTATTTCCTTTAAAGTTTTAAAAAGGGTAACTTCAACAAGTTAAAAGTACCAAATAGCTCAGCAAATAAAAGTGCCTGCTTAGACAGACACAGGGACCAGGGTTCAATCCCCAGTGTGCCGGGCAAGTGCCTGCCCTTCACCGGGCACACAGAGATGGCAACTGAGACTGGGCATGGTGGCACACACCTGTAATCCCAGAGCTTGGAAGGCTGAAAACAGGAGGATCACTATGAGTCCAGTCTGTGGTGTGAGATCCTGTAGACCCTGTACTAAATACAAAAAATAAATAAGTGAATAATAAAAAACTCAAAGCATAAAAGCTATCAGTTAGGTTTAAATTTTCTAACTTAAGTACCCATGGCTCAAGATAGTGATATGCTTAGAATTTCCCTTCTTTCCTGCCTTTAGGGTGGCATAAATTCATCAATCTTGAGAACAAATCTGTTGGAAGAAAATAGAGAAACGAAGATAGCTTTGTGTTAGAGGAAAAGAAAAAATGTTTTGCAAAGAAGCAACTGAGGAGGCATTTGGAAAAGGAGAATTAGGATGCCTAATAATGACCATCACAACAAGAAAGAACATTTTCCCCCATGAAAATTGTAATACTTATTAGTTTGATGAACTAAACCAAGGAACTATAACCATGGATGCTGATTCATTTTCCTTCCCTAGAGCAGTTCAAACGATTCTTGTCTGGAAGGCTTTGTGTCATATGAATAAGAAATTTGTTCGGTATTATATAGATGTATTAGACTGATGAAAAGATCACCCTTAAAATTTGTAAGATTTTTTGGGGGGCACTGAATAATTGGAGTTCACTAGTTACCTTACAGATTATACTACTTCAGGTTGTTTTGTTCTTTTTTTTTCTTTTTGAGAATCTCAAAAATAGTTATGAGAAAATAATTTTAACTGTTGATCCCTGACCTTATTAATATTACTATGCTATGGAATATTAACGGATAAATTCAAGGGCTCTGGTAGGAAAAACTACTTTGGTTGTATGTTTTACATGACATTCATGCTGGTTTTGTCTTGCCTGGATTATTACTTAGAGTATTACTGACCCATATTAATGGGATCAAGACCAACACGTCTTTTGTAAAGAAGTTTTGCCTCATTGAACAATAAAGCAAGACAGCATGGCTTGTGGAAAGGATTTAGGGCTGTGTGGCACATGGCTTCCCTTTCTGGAAAGTAGTTTGCAGTGAAATACAATGTATTCTTGAGGTTGTAGAGGATGTGTGAAGCATAAAAGGCCAAGGAGGTAAGCATGAGGATGCTTGTTGAGTTGGTCTTCTCACCTCCATCCTAGCACAAGGGCAGTGCCCACATGCCACAGAGCTGTCACGTGGCTATGTCTTCTCACCTCCATCCCAGCACAAGGGCAGTGCCCACGTGCCACAGAGCTGTCACGTGGCTATGTCTTCTCACCTCCATCCTAGCACAAGGGCAGTGCCCACGTGCCACAGAGCTGTCACGTGACTATGTCTTCTTACCTCCATCCTAGCACAAGGGCAGTGCCCACGTCCCACAGAGCTGTCATGTGGCCATGTCTTCTCACCTCCATCCTAGCATAAGGGCAGTGCCCACGTGCCACAGAGCTGTCACGTGGCTATGTTTTCACACCTCTGTCCTAGCACAAGTGCAGTGCCAACATGTCACAGTGCTTTCACGTGACTATGTCCCCTGGAAAATTATGCAGGAAAGTCAAGTTTTCATGTCTTACACTTCACTAACCTTGAGCCCTGTAAGCCTAAAATGTAAGAGGGAAGGGAGAACGGCACAGTTAAAATTTAAATGGGAAGAAAATGAGAGACTGCAGAAATTTATATCTAGCTATGTCAACTAAAATGTAGTGCTTCTAGCCAGATTTTTGCTTTGTACTTCATAATGCTGTTCATTAGTTAGTTAGTTCGTTCATTCATTCATTCCACAAGTATCCTGTAGCACCTGCTATGAACCACCTATTCCTCTAGGCACTTGGGATCCATTAGTAAAAGAAATGACAGGGGCTGGGAGGTGGCTCAATGGAATAAGCACTTCCCTGGCAAGCTCAAGGGCCTGAGTTCAATCCCTGGTTCCGCCAAAAATAAATAAATAAATAAGACAGATTCCTACATCTCAGCTTAGATGTCAGGGGAGGATATGGACAATGAAGGGTAAACATAGTCAATGAGTGCACTGTTTACTGTGTTAGAAAGTGATAACAGCCAGTGAAAGAGAAAAGCAGAATGGAATAAGAGTGATTTGGAGTATGTGCAGGACGGGCAGGCTGTGGGCAGTTGTCACAAGTTTGAATTCCTAGAAGAGCCAATCCACATACATTCCTCCCTCCCCCCTGCCCTGAATAAGTTTATTTTAAGTTACAGGCTAACTGCTTCCCAAAGAGGTTAAGTCACTTGCCCCAGATCAAACAGCTGTAAGAGAGAAATCTGCTGACTCTGGAATTCGTCAGTCATATCCTGCTGTCTCCCCACACTGAGGCTCGAGGCTTGAGGCTCGCTGTTCCCCTGTCTCCCTTGCTTGCTGTCAGGATGTCTCTGGCCCCAATAGCTGATGTCAGGGTGGTGTGCTCCAGATGTTTTATTGGACTCAGGCTCTTTCTAGGCCACTCAAGGTTCCAGTGCCAGCCATAGTTCATTGCTGTAGTTATATCCTTGGGAATAGCAGCTTATAATAACTGGAAATTAGAGATGCATGAGATAATAAAAAGGCTAGGATGGAAATGTTAAGATGAAGAAAGTAGGTTAGAGGGCAGAGCCATATCAGAGGTGAAAGGAGATAATTATTTAACAAGGATACTGTGTCCAGGATTGGTACTGAGGATAATAAAATAAGGCATGAATATAAAGGAAGTCAAATAGCATGAATAGTGCTTGCTAGAACTCCCCTGCAGAATTAAATTCAGTCCTTGAACTCTGCATGACAAATTTGGTATCCCCATTTTATGGGTAAGTACACTGAGGTTTTAAAGTGGGTGAGTCAGCTAAGGCTGTAAGAGGTTGTGGCTCACTCAGCAGTCAGCATGGGACCAGAGTAAAACCTTCTGTCCTCCAGCTGTGCATCTTCCTCTGCATCAGACAGAGAAAAGGTGAAGAGGGAAACGAACCAACAGCAGAAGGAACAAGCAACATAATGTGTACGCTTCGATGCCCTCCAGCTTTTTCTTGGCTACAAACTGAGTTCTATTTAAGAAATATTGATAGATGGTAGTAAGATTTACTTCCACCCTTGTCTACTAGCTTTGTGGAACAACCTTACTCTTCCTGGAAACTATCACACAATTTACAGGTTATCTTTGTCAGTAGGTTTTAGAGCTGAAGAACAATAATAGCTAATGATTTTTAAGCCTTTCTCTGTGGCAGATTGTGTTTTGAATTTCATTCATTTGAACCTAATAATATTCTCATGAAGTAGGGACTGTTACTTTTTACATTTTATAGATGAGAAAATTGAGATGTAAAGAAATGAACATGATGTCATGAATAAACCTAAATCCAGCTAGTCTTTAACCACAGTGCTATGCTGCTTGGAAAATAAAAGGCGCGAAGCTGACAGAGACTAATAGTTCCCAATGCTTTGAAGCAGTCATCACAGCTTTATGATTTTGTTCTACAGGTGGGGAAACTGAGGCATGGGAAGGTTCACTTAATTGTCTCCTGGGCACAGAGCTATTGGAATCCAGGCAGAATTGAGTCACTGTCCATTAAAATTGCAGTTAAAAATTTTACTTTCCAAATTTGAAAATCTGAAGTGCTAAGGGCCTTTATGCTTAAAAGTTTTGGATTTTGGAATATTTTGGATGATTTTAGGTTTTGGGGTCCAGGATGCTTACCTGGTAAGGTCTGTCTGCTTACGGTCTTTATATTCTATAAGCAGATTTAGTATGCACCGGGGAGTTTAGAGCAGGTCAGCAGAGTTTGACCATCTCTCTTCCATCCTGTTGTGTGCAAGATGAGGCTATTAACTCTTGCCACTGAGTCACTGAAAATAAGAATGGAAAAAAAAAAAATAGAATGCTTAGAGACTGCCTGGTCGCCCCAGCTATAGTTTGGGACACCCAGGGCTGTGATATTTTATTTCATCCAAAACATAGATCACAGTGTTTTGATGTGCCTGTGGGATTCCTGGATAGAGATGTTAAGTCAGCAGCCAGCACAAGGCGAGGTGTTTGAAGGAAAATAGGTCACACTCTGCCCACATGGCTTCTCTTTCGGGCGTCCAGTGTAGTATAGAGCAGGCTCACCCATTGATACCTTGGTTCAGAGAGAAATCCTTTAACAAGTCTTCAGAGGATCGTTACAGCTCACTGCACCCGTGGGGAGGGGAGGTCTCTTGCGCTTCCTTTTATTTTTGGATTTGGCTTCTGTGCTGATTGTCCCTACTCCCCATCCCACCATTGCCAAGGAGCTCTGTGCTGAAGGTTCTGCAGGCCCTGTAAGGTTTATGATCTTAAGAAGCACAGCTGGTTAGAGAGCTTTTATTTTTCTGCCTTCCCTTTGAGTGTTCACAGGTGCCTAATCTGTCTTGGTAGCTTGGTGGGACCATTAGGGACAGAGTCCAATGCAAGTGGGGCACGCCCAGTGTTCGACAGTACTGCGGGAACGGAAGTCATTCCATTCAGACTGCAGGGATTGTTTCCCAACCTTTTACTTAAAAGCAAATAAGCAGATGGATTGGAGCAACCAGACAATAATAGTGAAGGACCCTCTGCAGCCTGGAGGAAACCCTTAGGGTGGCCTCCCACCTCTGCCAGTACGAGGTCCTTGCATTTGGCCCATGATCTGCCTTCCTTCCAGCCTTCCAGGCCAGTGAGAAGCCAGCGTGCGCCGTGCCTCTCTGCAGCAGAACCCTTCCTGTCCCCGAGCCCCAGCAGACACACCTGCAAGTGGCTTTAGTTGCTGTTGCATCTGAGAAATTGGAGAACAGATAAAACAACCAATAGCAGATAAGTGCTGTCATGCTGCTTGAAATACAGAGAGAAAATGTCTTGTTAAGGCTGTTGAAACAACTGTTAAAAGAGAAGAAAAGAAAGGCTGATGATGAGGTGAGTCTGTCCCACAGCTGCTGGCCATTTGGCCAAACTGCTAGTGGTGGACCAATCAGATATCCTGAGCAAGGACAGAAAAGGAAGAAAACAACATCAAATGGGTTTGGATATCCCATTTGATGGTAGGGGTTTCCTTGCACCATGTCGATCAGTCTTAAGTCAGGTTGAAATAGTAGTTAAGATCATCACTCAGATGCTATTTTCTATCTTCTGGTGTCCTCAGCATTGTAAACTATGTGCTGGGTAAACTAGCACAACAACAGGCAAGTGAGATAGCTCAGCAGATTAAGCTCCTGCTTAGGCAAGGGGTTCGATCCCTGGTCCCTCATGTCACACTGGCCCCGCCCTTGGGCACACAGCACTGGCTACTGAGTCCAGACATGGTGGCGTGCACCTGTAATCCCAGCTCTGGGGAGGCTGAAAACAGGAAGATCACTCTGAGTCCTGTCTGCAGAGTGAGACCCTGTCCAAATACATTAAAAACAAAAAAAAACAAAAAAAACTCTAGCATGACTGGTCATTTAATCTGCAAAGCTGGTTCTTCTCAGTATGTCTGTTGTCAGGCAGTGGAGAGGTTTTTCACTCTCTGTACTTCACAAATGTTACTGTACACCCAAAAGACCAAGCCTCTGACATTCCCACACTCCTGTCTGTCTCGCTCTGGACAGAGTATCTTGTTACCCCGTATCTAGGGGACACTCTATGCCTCAGAGCAGTGAGGGTCTAAGCTCCCTCAAAGGCCTTACCTCCTTTCTGCAGCCCTCTGTCAGGCTATTGCCCCACTGTTGCTCACTCCGGTGGTCCCTCAGTCCTTGACTTCCCAGTGGGTGCCAGGCTGTCTGCAAGGACATGTGGGCCACTCAACCTGGAACTGAGGGAGAAGGGGTAATTCTGTTGACTCTCAGACAACTTCATTAGCTCTGCTTTTAAAAAGATCTAGTTGACAAGAGCATGTCTGGCACCCTTTCTAAATAAAGAAAAATGGAGTAGAGGGACATCTTTAATATTAAATTATATTTGTTTTATATGCAGACATCCATCAGGGTATTTCTGTGAGTGCTTTTATAAATAAGAAATACAGTATCTGGCTTTGAATTATTCATTACCTTATATTTCTCTTCATGCTGCTAGATTGCTTACAGTAAATGGGACCTTTGAGGTCTTGCAATTAAGATTTCTTGATAACCTTGAGCTCAGAAGGGGAATGAACTCTTAACATTTCACTCTAGTGTTATCAACCCCCCCATATTTACAAAATCACTATAATCAGTGAGGAACAATAGAGCTGATCCAACATAAATTAGTATTTGCTAAGTGTCTGTGAGGTGTTTACGCTAGGCCATTGGTTGTTTCCTTCAGGCAAAGCAAATCCATACATCTTCAACCTGGTGCCATCCCCTGGCACAGCTCTGACCTCGCGGAAGTGGAACCTGTGTGTGTCTCACCCACAGAGCGAGCACCTATGATTGGTTTACCCAGCGGGCACTGTCAGTGCTGAGCCCCAAGTGGTGGCACCATCAAACTACTATCTGGACATGATTCCCTGCATGTGGGGATGCTGTATTTAGGGCCGCTCAATGGCACAACACCAGCTCTTCCTGGGAGCCCTGACACATACTACAGAAGCCCAGGGGAAGCCACAGAGAGGTTGCCCAAATCCCTTCTCAAGAAACTGAAGACAATCCAATTAAAAGTAATAAGCAACAACTTTTTGAGTTCTCATTCCATGTAATACTTACAAGGCAGGGTTTATTAATCCCATTTTACAGATGAAGAGGCTAAATGTTGAGTTGAGGATTGGCTACATTAGCGATGCTCTCTCTGTCTGTGAACCAGTTCAGGTCACAGACCCTGTCTGGCTGCCTACTAATTTGTGATCTTGAGCAGATCACCACTGCCTCTCTACACATTCCTTTCTTCATCTGCTTGAAAAGATCTGTTGCGTGGATTAAATAAAACAATATAAGTGGAGCATCTACTATAATGTGTGACATAGGCTCAGCACTGCTGTTTTTGTTTAATTCTTGCTCTTAGGCCCACAGGAATTCAGATTCAGCCCTGTGGGGCTCCAAAGGCACTCTGGGGAGGCCAGTTTCAACTTCAGGAGGTACACTGGGCTTTGGGATGACCTGGTGCAGGAACAGCTGTTCACTAGCAGAGAGGTCAGCACTGACCACAGGATTTCAGGGCTGAGCTCTGTCTCCATCAGCAGGGTGCTGAGTGGGTGGGGGATGAGTCTGTGACACTTTTCTGAAATACTGTTGACAAAACATGGTAGAATGAGGAAAGGGGGGCAGAGAGAAGTTGATAGCAATGGAATTTCTTGCCTGGAGAACAGAAGCAGTGCCCTTACACAAGAGTGAGAGTAGCGGGGGAGGCGCCTGGCCTGCGGGGTGCCTGTGAGGTCTGCAGGTTAATGATTCCATCTGGGTGATGTGTACACAGGTGCGGGCGCTGTGCTCAGGTGAATGTGGACCGCGGGTAATTGGAAATGCCAACCGCAGCTCGGGGGGCGTGGGCCGAGCCAGGGCTCATCTGAAGAATGACGGGCACACACGGATGCGGCGGACGAACCCAGACAGTCTGAGCAGGGTTGGAAGGAGCATTAGGGGAATCAGATGAACATCAGTGAATGAAATACGAGAGCGGCATAGGTTTAGAGGGGGAGTGTGTGGTGAAGGGCTTTCATTAACCTATTTTCTTTAGGAAAAATAAAACCTCATTAAAAAAAAAAAAACAGTAAATGCTCAAACCTCCTCAAAATAGAGTAACACAACAGACCGATAGACCCATCGCTCAGACTTGGCACTTGGCAAGATTTTGCCCCTCTTCCCTTGTCCGCCTCTCTTCACTGATCTGAAGTTTCCCAACACACAGTGTGCGATCCCCCCCCCCACTGCAGCTGGTGGCCCTATAAATACTGCCGCTCCTCAGTGCAGCTACCCGGCTGGCTCCTGTCACATCAAACGTTTGCACCGCTCCTCCGCGTGGCCACATCTATTATCCAGTCCTTATTTGCAGTTCTGTGTCTCTTCTGGGAACTGTCTTTTGACAACTCCCTTTTGTTTTTATAATCAGGAGCAAAACAAGGTTCCTGCACTGCCTGGGCTTATTGTGGTTTATAGGTCCTTTAGCCCAGAGCAACCCCTTCTTTTCTGTCTTTCCTGATATTAGGAAACTGAGATTTTACAACTGTCCTACCCTACTTCTCATGTTAATTTTTTGCTCACCTGTAGCATTATTTAACTGATGACCAGTCCAATTATTTTAATACAGGATGGCCAAACATTGTGTATTTCCTATTATTTTTGTAAGATAAAATAGGAGAAATATAAAACCAACAACTTTATTAAATTTATTCAATACAAGAACCAGCTGGTTGAAATGACACCTGCCGAGTTTAGAGCTAGTAAGTAAACAAAGAGCGCCTGAGTGATGCCTGGTGTAAGATGTTAACTAGGCAGGGTGGATGGGCTTTGGGAGAGGGGGTGGGGAAGAAAGATCAGGCTAGCTGGGGGCGGGGGGATGGGTAAACACTTAAGGAGTCATCTGTTTTTTATCCCAGAAACAATCTTTCTCTGTCACCATAATATGTACACTGGTAGATGTCTTCTCATGCTGTGACTATGTATACAAATATATGTAGCGTGCACATATACCCTCATCTTTATATTTATGTAAGTGTATATATGCCTCTGTGTCATACCATATTTTGTTACGCTTGTGTGAACACACACACAGAGTTGTATTCTGATGGACTTTGGAGGACTAGGGAAGGATGCTAGTTTAGCGTGGAGCCTTGGGTTGCAGTTTGGACACTGGTGCCATCCTGCCCTGGTGTCCTTGACCTCTGTCCTATGCACTCTAGTTGTCAGCGTTTTCATCTGTACCCATGCAGCGGCTGGACTAGATCATTGTTCAGGTCCCTTCCAAGCTTGCGTTTTATCTAAAATTTTTATTATTTTGTTCAATTTTTAAAATTTGCTTGTATTACTCCTATTCCCAGACTCTTATTGGATCCTGTTTAACTATCCTCATTGAGTATAACCTGGACCTGGGACTCATCCCAGGGCTGTGTCTTGCTGTCTTGCCTTCCATTCCCCCTTTTCTTTTCTATTCTATTTTTTTTCTTTTTGAGAAAGGTCTTGCTATGCAGTTCAAGTTGGCCTTGAGCTCACTTTGCAGCCCAGGTTGGTCGCAAACTCACAGTGATCCTCCCACCTCGGCCTCCAGAGTGCTGGGATTGCAGATGTACAGCCCCACTCCTGCTCATTCCCCCTTCTCCTTGCTTCAGTCATCCTCATGTGGCTAACAGAGTGACTCACCATCCTTCACCTGACCCTGCAATTCCTCTCCAGGCCATATGCATACCAGATGCACTCTACTCAGTTACCATCTCAGCATGCCCCAGGGGCGGGCCAGCATGGCAGGCAGGGGGATTGAGTCCTCTGTGGTTGTTGCTATGCCTGCTTAAGCAGGCACTTCAGTCTGCGGAGCTATCTGGCTGGCCCCCTCCGCCCCTACTATCATAAGTTTGTCTAAGATGTGCCCTGCGCCCTGCAGTCTTTCTCTGTGTTGGGCCCTGGTTCCCATTCTTTAAGCCCCTGCCTGTATCCAAGCCAAGTATGCTCCAAGCATCATATTTAATGCTGCACTGGCACATCCTGGAAGATGTAGGCCTTCTTATCTCTATTTTGGATTGGGACAAACTTCCAAGAGGAGGCCTCAGTATTGAGGTTCCAGCTTGCTTTACTGTATCCCAGATCCCAGGCTCTTTCTACTCCTCCAAACTGCAAGCTTCTGCCCATGGTAAGCCTTTCTTACCTATTGTCCTTCTGCTGTGGTAGACTTAACATACTTTCACTGAGCAGCTACTGAAAGCCAGGAACATGCACAAATATTTGAAGACAGACTGTTTTACTGAATATATTCTTTCCAGGGCTTAACAGAGATAGCACACAAAGTAGAAATTCATCAAATATTTGCTGAGATCAAGTAAAATGAATAGTTACCTCGCTCCTGTAAATCTGGGAATTACTGGATATGCCCTCATGTTAGCTGGATAAGCTGGCTACCTGGTAGATGACTGCCAGCTTAATGAGGAACTGTTAGTGTCTCAATTGATTATTTGTTGAAGCTGATAAAAGATTCCTTGGGTTTATTGTCATTCTTCATCTTTAGGCTAGTTCCTGTTTTTCTTAGAACACACTTCAGGTAATTATTAGTCAAAACAAGTAAAAGTTCCAAAACTAAAAAAGGCATTTGTGCAACAATAAATTTATTTACTATTTGTGTATTTATTTATTTTTATTTATTTTATTTTATTTTTGGCAGAACCAGGAATTGAACTCAGGCCCTTGTGCTTGCCAGGGAAGTGCTTATTCCACTGAGCCATCTCCCTGGCCCCAGTGGACATTTATTTTTCACATGAACACCTACAGTCACAGAGGAATCATCACTGTTACCATGATCGTGATGTGTTTGAGAGGAACTCGGGCAAGCTTTGTGCTGAGTAAAGAAAGAAAACTAGAAAGATTCAATTATCTCTATCGTAGGAACAACGGATCTCTCCATGTATCTAAATATTTCAGGTAGATGAAATTATCCTATGAAGGACTAAGGCTTTTCATTTTAAGCACCACTGATGAAAATATTTCTTAAGTAACATTTAGTTTTTCATGCAAAGTCATAAAATTCTTGATATGGAATTTATTTGTCAAATTAATTTAATAAACACTAGGGATATTGTAAGAGCCAGAAGAGTCTAGAGTAGTCTAGGTTCCAAAGATAAAAAGACAGTGAATGAAACTAGAAGTTTCCCTCGTGGAGCTTCCCTTCTGGGGGTGGTAATCAACAAGTGAACAAGCAGATGAGAAAGATGATGTCAGGAATGGTGATTCTTCCTATGAAGAAACCGTAGGAGGAGTCTAAGGTCAGGAAACCTTTGCTCTGCTGGAACCAGGAGAAAGAAAGGCTCCCTTCACTAAGGGGTTCACGAAGGTCTCTCTAGGAGGGATGCAAGTGCTGATGCTGCCGAAATAAAAACTGTCATTTAAAGAATTGGAGTAGAGCAGAGGCACTAAAATAAGGGGAACATAACATGTCCCAGTGAGGGTTTGTTTGTTGAGTTTGAAGTGCTCATGGGGTTTTCAAGCATGTATGCCAGGTGGCCAGATGGGAGTGGGGACCAGGAGCATGGGAGGATGATGCCGTAAGAGATAAAGATTGGCTGGCAGTCAGGTTCCTGGAGATGATGAAGCCATTGAACAGGACCGTTGTTGAGGAGAACTGGTGTGGCGCTTGCATCTTTCCCAGCACAGCTTTCCTGTGGATGGTGAGACCTCTGGGCATTATCCTAAACACATAGCAAATACTAGCTCATTTATTCCTCAGAGCAACCCTACAAAAAAAAAAAAAAGAGCAACCCTACAGATGGGCATGATTTTGCTTCCATTTTGCATATTAAAAACCCGAAATTGATTTTCGTAAGATGTCACTTACTGAAATAGGTAAACTTCAGCAGCTTGGTCACACAGTCTGTGAACTGACACCTGTGCTGCACAGGCTCAGCGTTCACACACTGGCCATGGAGATGGGATAAATGTGACACTGGAGAACCGTAGGGGATAGGGAAGGCCTGGGGAAAGAGGGGAGGGAACTGAATGCAGTCAGAAGTTTGTTGGCTGTTGGGAAGTGAAAGGAGTGTGCAGGTGTGAGCTGCTCCCTTGAGCTTGCTCTCTTTCCATCCGGGTCTCATGGCAATGCTAAGGTAGAACATCCTGGATTTTCACCGGTGCTTTGCACAGCTCTCAGCTTGCGGAGAATGGATCCCAAGTGGTAACTTCTTCCTTGTGTGTTGTATTCTCCTGGTCCCAAGAAGAAACTTCAGGGTCATGCAGTATAGCTTAGGGTGTTTTCCTAGAGGAGCAAGGGAGCAATTTTTTAAGATTTTTGTTTGTTTGTTTCATTTTTGTTGTTGTTGTTGTTTTTGTTTTGTTTTTGATGCAGAGGACCAAACCCCAGGCTTCCAGATTGCTAGGCAGGCATTCTACAGCTGAGCCAAATCCCCAGGCCCCTTCTTGGGATATTTCAGAAATTGAAGTGGTTTGATTTTGACCTGGAAATGTGCTTTCCAGTGACTTGTGATAGAATAATTGTTGCTCCATCCTGGTACTGTGTCCTGATTACCCTTTTCCAGAGCATTTTGTTGAGCATCCCAAGGTTCCTAAGGCCTTCACCACTGTGGCAGTGCCAGGAAATTTGAATAATTATAAAAACCTTTAAAATGAAATATGAAAGAGGCAGCAAATTCCTCTGTAATGACCTCAATTCCCACGTTAGTTGTTAGCACCACTGAATGTGTGAGCTTGTTTTTAATGGCATCATTATTTTCCTTCGTTCTGCTCCTACTCTGCTTCTTTCTGTATTTAACTTTGCTCTTCCACGGTCTGTTCTAAATTATAGTAACACTGTGTCCTGCTCCTTAATTATACTTTTTCGATTTTTCTTCTCTTTCCTTTTTGATTGTCTAATTTCTCCATTTTGTTTGATTTGATTTAAGCTTAATGAACAAACTTTATTTTCTATCTCCTTATGCAATACAAAAGTAAGACCGTTTTGCAAGGAATGTGATTGAAAGTTTGGGAACATTTTTAAAAACTGGTAGTAGTTGATATTTTTGTAGTGTTTACAGTAAGTCAGGTGGTGCAGGCACTGGCTAACACATCGAGTCGAACAACTGCTCTTCCACATCATTTTCCTGATTGAAAAATTTGGCTTTGCTGTTTTCCAGAACGTGCTTTCCAAATGATTTGTATTATTTTACACCATAAGTAAGTTAATTTTCTAAACACTGGGAATCTCTCCTTTGTGCACACACATTATCCTAGTTAGATGGGACTGTGTTTGTTGGTTTGCAATAAATTGATTAAGAACGCTGCTATGCCGGGCGTGGTGGCACATGCCTGTAATCCCAGCACTAGGGAGGCTGAGGCAGGAGGATTGTTGTGAGTTCGAGACCAGCCTGAGCTACAAAGTGAGCTTAAGGCCAGCCTGAACTGCACAGTGAGACCCTGTCTCAAAAAAGACAAAAAAAAAAAAAAAAAGAACACTGCTATGCTTATTTTACTTTCCCACAAGTATAGATCAGTACCTAATAAAAATGAAGAGAAATGTGTTTTTTTCTTAATTCTGCCTACTTTTTATCTGTGTAGAGGGTCATAATAAACTCTATACTTGCATAAAGTTGAGAATAATAACTGCATTTTTAATCAAGTGAAAGTTTCCTTAAGGATATTCTGTCTGCATTTAGTTTTCCAGGAGGAAATTTTTCATGGACTATAATTGGCAAATGTCGTAAGTCCTGTCATAGAGAAAAATTGGAGATTCTAATCCACAGAAGGGCACACCCGTATACAAATGTGCATGCGCCTGTTGTCCCAGAATTATGGCTGACCTAAATAGCAGCTGCAAAGTACGTCAGACTGTTTTGGTCCACAGGAAACTTGAAATCAGATTTGCTCAGACAATGAAGCGAGGGCTGAGTTCATTAGTCACATCTTTGCTGGTCTAAGCACTAGCCTTGTGGTTCCCTTGGCTAGTGTAAAGTCTGTGGAGGTGACATTTTTCCCTGCCACTATCAGATTGGAAACCACCATAAGATTACTGGCTGCTGAGCACATTGGCATGCCAGCTGGGCTTCCAGTAGATTCCCCAGCCATCTGTACCTCTCTGCAACTTGGTATTTACTTTGAATGACTAAAAAATAATTTTAAAAAAGAATAGAAGAACTGAACCATGAACGACTTTGGATTATAATTTAGAGTATCATTCTGGGTCAAAAGGAACCTTAAAAGCAGATACAGGCTAACAGTTTCATGGGAAAAGAGAAGATAGCTACAATTTTTGGAGCACAATCTTTAACAAACTAAGTCAACTATGAAAGGTCTTTTATTTTACCAGGCATAGTGACATATGCTTGTAAGCTCAGCAGTCTTGAGAAGCTGAGGCAGGATGACTGAATGTATAAGCACAATCTGGGTAATTTAGTGACTCAGCAAAACCATGTCTGAAAAGAAAATATGAAAAAGGCCTGGGGATGCAGTTCAGTGTTAAAGCCTTGAGTTTAATTTCAAGTAATAAATACATGTGTGAGTGTGCTCATGCACGCACACATGCATGCACATGCACGCACACACACACACACACACACACACACACACACACACACACCCTTCTTAATTTATTTTAGAATCTGAAATCATTTTAATCCTGTAGTTATTTTCTTTATTCCTTTGCAGGAATAAAGTCACATCTGCATAGCCATAAGACACAAAGTAAAGTAGGGGATGCTGAGCTTGTGCAGTAGGATTTGGACTATGTTTCTGCATACTATTTCTGAATCAGGCAAAAGACAGAATGCACTGTGGTCTGTAAGTGTAAGGTAGAGTTAAGGAGACGCGAGTACGCAGGGCAGAGTTGGTGAGCTTTTTGTCATAGCGTCTGGTTGTGGCCAATAAGCCACAAGACTTGTGGTTTCTGTTCATTAGCTGTCTGTCTGCTCCTCTGCCCTTATACATGGGCAGCATTAATAAAGGTGGATTAAAATGGCATCTGTGTTGATAAGAGGCAGTTATCTTCTGTTCTTGGATGTGTTTGTTGCTTGAAAAAAGTTTCAGGCTAACTGGAGTAAGATTTGAATTGTAAATGTATGCCTTGTTCCTTTTGTAGATAATCCTGCTGAGTGTTAATCTGTGGGCAACTTGTGTGTCCTTGTGCTCACAGATAAACTGTGTTGCCTGAAACAAATTTATAAAAAGAGACAAGACCTTTCTGGGGAAAAACTTCATAGTGGAGTAAACTTGGTTCACAGCACATTGTGTATGCATGTGTGTGCATGCGTGCTTGTGTGTGTGTGTGTGTGTGTGTGTGTCTGTGTCTCTGTGCGTGTGCACATTTCTGTGGCAAAGATCTCTCCTGTTACCTGCTTGCACCCATCAGTGTTCATGGGTGGCTAAGAAGCTGCTCTCTTTCTTGAAATCTACTTGAGATTAGAGGTGAAATGTACTCTCTGGCTAGGTTAGGAAGAATCCCTTCAGCTTTCACTCTGAAGGGCCGGGTAGCACAATGGCACCTTGGTTCCTGAGCTCAGTTCTCTCCATGGTTATGGTCACAGCCTGAACGGGATGAAACGGAATCAGATTTCCCAGTGGGATCAACACTGCGTCTAACCATTGACTTGGACTTGGTCTTTGCCCAATTCACTTTGCCTTGAGGCCGGGGCTGCAAGCCGTACTCAGATTCGTGAACTGAGGCAATGCAGCACGTACAAGCCATGCAGTTTCTGCCACAACTATTTACCTCTGTTTTCTGTTGTTTTGATTTTTATGTATTTGTTATACAGTCTTCCTAGACAGCTCAGACTCATAGTGATCCTCCTTTCTCAGCCTCCTCAGTGCTGGGTTTACAGGCAAGTGCCAGCACACCTGGTCTTGGTGGCTAGCTCAGTGCATCTGGGGCGGGGCCCGCTGCAGCACCAGGGATCAAACCTGGGTCCTTGTGTTTGCCTAGCCAGGTGTTTAGACTGCTGAGCGATCTCTGCAGCCCCTCCCTGTTTTTTATAGCCCCCAAATTAATATGCAATAAAGGAGCAGCGGTGTATTTATTTAATAAATCCTTATTTATAAGTTTTGGAATTGAATATTTGTATACTTTTCACATACCATCAAATACTATTGCTTGATTTTCTTTTAAAAGTTTAATGTAAATAATTCTTTTAAAAATTTAATGTAAAATAATTTTAATATAAAGAATTTTTTTGAATAATTAATTGATTATAACTGGAGGGCCTTAGTAAAACAGGCTATTGGCAGATTGTCTCAGGAATCTTAGTAATGGTTTCTTCTCCATGTGTTCATTTCTCCTCAGATCTCTTCTTTTTCCTGCTCTGTAAACTCAAACCCAAGGCTTGGCAGATAGCTCAGTGGTAGAGCCTAACATTCAAGAGGCACTGGATTCAATGTCCGATACATAAAAATTGATAAAATTAAAAAGTGAAGAAAAGGCCAGCCTGATAGCTCAGAGGACTAAAGCACCTGCTTGTGCAGAGCCCAGCAGCCTGGTTTGATCCCCAGCCTGCCGTGCCGGCCCCCACCTTGGCGCGTGCTGAGACGGCTGATAAGACTGGGCATGGTGGTAGGTGCTTGTAATGCCAGCACTTGAGCGGCTGAAAACAGGAAGATCACTATAAGTCTGTCATACGTAGTGAAACCCTGTAGACCCTGCCCTAAATACAGAAAAAAAGAAAAAGAAAAGTAGAATCATTTACCGGCTTTCCCAGATTTAAACTCAAATCCAGTGCTTTCTCCAGTATCACTGGGTGATGGATCCTGTGACTATGCCGAGGCCTTGACTAGCAGCATTATTCTTCATGGGGAGGGGGGATAAGAGGGTGGAAGGGGGTGTCAGAGGTTTTATTTTTCTTTATAAGAGTAGGGAAAACACTAGTTCAAACATAGAATCTGATGCTGCTTCCAGAAATTCAGATATGATAATTTTGCTAATGGAAAAGATCATGATTATATATGTGTGGGCCAGCCAAACAGCTCAATGGATTAAAGCAGGTGCAGAGGCTGGGAGTTCAATCCCCAGGCCTGCCTTGCTGGCCCTGCACCAAGGACACACTGAGACAGCAATTGAGACTTGGTGTGGTGGCATGGGCCTGTAATCGCAGCTCTTGGGAGGTTGTAAACTGGTGGATCACTACAAGTCTGATCTAGTAGTGAGACCCTGAACACCCTATAGACCTTTCCCTAAAATACAGGAAAAAATGATTAGATATGTGTGAATGGGTGTAACATTTGTAACTTGACTATTCCAGTTTTTAAAAAAAAATTTAAGCAGATCAATTGTGAGAAGACAACAGAGGTTGACTGTAGCATTATTGGACCCTGCTATCTTTCTGCTTGGTCAAAGTCTTTTCTAATGAGAACAAAGCCCTACTGGTGGTCATTTGTCCTCGTCCTCAGCACTAGTAACCAGGCCACCTCTGGCCATTTGGAGGGCACCATACATTACTTTGTCCTACATAGCCTCGTAATTACTGATCTCTTGAACTTCTAGTTTGGAAATAAATTACATCGAAGGCACTGGGTTTCCATAACATTTTATTTGAGGCTGAAGAAATTAATGGGCAGCCCATTTGGCAAGAACTTCAGACACTTGGACAATGCCTCTGATACTTGATCAACATATAAAGTAAAGTAAATTTTAACCTTGTGTGTCTTTTCCTATGATTTTAATAAAATAGATTGAATTGTTCTTTTATTTCCTCCACTTCTGAGGATTAAAACCAGGGGTGCTCTACCATTGAACTACATCTCCTGTCCTGCTTGTTTTTTATTTCTATTTTTAAGACAGGGTCTTACTAACTTGCTGAGGTTGGCCCCTGTATAAGCCTCCCAAATAGTTAGTATTATCTGCATGTGCCATCGCGTCCTACTAGACTTTTTCATTCATTAATGTATCTACTCTTTCAAATCTGTTCTGTTCACCTGGAGAATGTGGTATATCACATGAAAGGGAATATTATTAAAAATCTCATTTTCCTATTGACCTGCTTTGCAATTACTGGGAATATGTTTTGAGATCATTTGAGAGTAATGTTAGGTTCTGGCTGGAGAATCTCTTTCCATGTAATAACGGGAATGGCAGCAGGTTCTTGAGGCTGGTGGGGGAGTGAGCGGCCTGGGGTATGTGCAGTCAGCTGTGCTGGGAGCAAGACCCCCTGCACTCCTTGGTCTGCTGATTATACCTATGGCTCCTGCTCTATTCCAGTTTCTACCCTTGACACCTTCTGCCCCATTGACATGAAATAACTTACATTTCTTTACTTGCTAAGGATTTTAGTTTTCATTAAAAAGGAGATGTTTTTCACATACCTAACCCAAAAATTTATACATAATGTCCATAACAGTGGTACTGTAGCCAAAAAGTAGAAATAAAACAAATGTCTATCAACAAATAGTGTATATTCATATAGTGAAATATTATTCATCTGTGAAAATGAAGTACAGACAAACTGCTACAACATGGATAAACCTTGAAAATATCATGTGAATTGGAAGAAACCATATACAGAAGGCCATACATTAGAAACATCCATTTATATGAAATGTCCATGGTATGCTCATCTACACAGACTGGAAGTGTTTAGTGGTTGCCTGAAGTGAGGGTGAGAGAGAAAGTAGTGACTGCTAGTGGGCTCAATTGGGTATAATGGAAATGTTTGAAGATTAGGGCCAGGTGATAGCTCACTGGCATAAGTGCCTGTCTGGACAGCGCAAGATCCTGAGATCGATCCTCAGTACTGCAAAATAAATAAATATCAATAGTTGTGATAACTTCCTCAAATTCTCTGTATATTCCAAAAACTACTGATTCTTCAAAGGGTGAATTTTTTTGTTACATGCAATACTTAGTGAAACTGCTAAAAATGCTGGGGGTGGATATTATCTGGAGAAATTGATTTCTGACCTCTGGCTGACAGATGAGTTTATTATTCTTTTTTTTTTTTTTTTTTTTTTGTCTTTTTGAGACAGGGTCTCACTATACAATTCAAGCTGGCCTTAAGCTCACTTTGTAGCTCAGGCTGGTCTCGAACTCACAACAATCCTCCTGCCTCAGCCTCCCCAGTGCGGGGATTACAGGCATGCGCCACCACGCCCGGCAAGTTTATTATTCTGTATCGTGTTGTTCCACTTACTTCCAAGTATTTTTATTTTTTAATTAGTTATTTCCAAATATTAACAAGTCCCATTTAAAAGGTGAGTCCTTTACAGATGTAATTATAAAGGACTGAAACTAAAAAGAAAATATTTGGTCACAAATCTACATTTTTTTCCATAGCAATAAACATTTTAGCTCTGTAATCTTCTGCATGGATAACAGTGTGGTCCATATATAGCCTATGAGATTTGCGGTCTGTGCAGATTTGCCTTTGGGGGGTGGTGGGGATTTGAGAAGAGAGAACCCAGCCTGCCTTCTCCATCCTCAAAGAGGAGGAGAACAGCAGCCCATTTGCCTTCTATCTTTGTTTTCTTTATGTGACAGCTGAAGATAAATGATTTAACTCTGTAAGGCTGGGTTCGAAATCTTTTAACCCAAATATCATCAGTTCTATCTGCCTTAGGAAAGACAGAGCAAAGATCAGTGGTCCACAAATTTGAAGCATTTCTTTAGCTTAATACAAAAAGATATTTGTGGTTTAAAATAAACTGAGCCATGGCTCTTGGAATGGGAAGAATGCTCTCTAGACCCAGGAAGGGATTATTATAGGAGAAGCAGCAGTTGTTTGTGGCAAGAGAAATTATTCAGAAGATTGCTATTTCTGCAATTCTGGGATGCTCCAGCTGCATAAATTGGAACTGATAACTCAGTCAGTAGCCCATCTGTTTCTAAAAAAGCCCAAAGAGAAATGGAAAAATGGCTGGCAGAAGAGTGACAGTAATGTGGTATAGGCTGAAATACACAGGCAACAGTTGCTGGTAGCTTTTCCCTCCTGATTTCCAAGTAATGCAATTGGAATCAGAATTCTACCAGCTTGGTTTACACAATGATTTATTAGTCACAGCATCTTTTGATTCAGTTGGTGAATATTTAATGATGAAGATGAGGATTAAGAAAATGATGATATTTTGAAAAAGGGGTAGATCCAACCATTTGGGCACAGGCAGAAGACAGAGATACTCAGAGGAGTATGAGAGAACGTGGGGTTTAAAGTTAGAAATATCTGGGCTGTTTTTTTCAGATCTAGCTTTTACTAGCTATGTGCTTTTAGACAAGAACATCTGCGTGTGACCTCTGGGGTTCTGAGGTGTTAAAACACTGATTTCAGAGGCTGTGAGATTAAATGAAATAATACCATAAAGCTCCAGGCCTTTAAGTATTCCACAAATGTTTCTGAGGTTTAACATCAAGAAGAAAGAAAGGCCCTAGCTGAAAATCTTGCCACCTCCTGTCGGCCAATTTGCATAAGTCAGGGGTATTGAACCCTCTGGTGTAGGAACCAGTAAAAGTCCACAAGCAGACTGTATGTCTTGCATGATTAGCTTTATGCTCTATATGGAGAGATGATTACTGTTAACTCCTAGATCAAGTTTGAATTTTCTAGAATCTGTGGTCATCGGAGATAAATTCTTCTAAACTCTTCAGCAGTTAGAAAATAGGTTGTGTTCAACTGAGTCCTTAGAAAATAAATTGTCCAACTATACCTATGAATCTTTGAATATTGGACTTGGAAGATAATTTTTCAGGAATTAAGCTGTGGTTTGAGTAATATTTTCCTCTGGACTCAATCTATGCATGGCTTTTAAAAATATAAGCCTAAAATGGGATGAATGGAATATTGCCCTGTATGAACATGCAGAGAGCAGAGATATATAAAGGTCAGTGGCTGTCAGTTGCATCTGAACGGGGCGCTGAAGGATGCCACATGGTTGTTTTATAACTTCTAAATTTTTAATACTCTGAAAAAGAAGAGACAGCATATTGGGCTGAATAGCGTTCCACACTCTCTGAAATACTGGGTTATGGCTGTCTCGCATCTGGGGAGGAAGTGTTTTCTCCACAAGGGTTTCTGAATTGCATGCACTCTCTGGCTCCGCCCCCCTGCAGGTCATTCAATTCAGTGTTATACAGGAGCTAGCTCTATTTCCTGAGGAGAATTTTGTGGTAGCATCTGCACAGAAAGTTCTTTCTTAACCTGAGTACCTGTTGTGGTTGATACATTCTGTCAACTGGAGAAGCCCAGAGGCCTAACTAAGAAACTCAGCAGTTCTACATCCTAGTACATAGGAGACATGCCCTTGCCTCTAGGATGTTGTTCATTGTGTCAATTTGAAAACTTTGGAAGTTTAAGTGATGTAACAGGGGGTCAGGTATCTCACTTTGTAAATATACTAAACCTGTGCAAGAGGAGGGCATGGAGATGGTCTGAGGGCTACATCCACCAGAGAGGGGGTAGTCAAAGTATAATAGAAAGGAGGAAAAGAGGCTCACTGTCCCTCATTCTTGCTCTTGTTGCTTTTCTGCCCCCTTGAAGTATTGCCCCTCTGTCATGTGCTACCATACTTGGAAGCAGCTGATTATGGACTGCGTCCACGAACTGTGAGCTAAATAGGCCTTCCTCAATTTTGGGCCTAAGGTGTTTTGTCTCAGCAATGAGAGAAAAGTAATCAATGCAGAATTTGGTACCAGGAGGTGTGCCATTGCTGTGACTGTATCTGACCATGTGACTAAGGAGACTTCGGAAATGGCTTGTGGAAAAAGGTTGGAAGGATACAGAGATGTTGTCTGAAAGAGTAGCACTGGAACACGTTATGCTGTTCTGTATGGAAGAGTCTGGTCAGAGCTCAGAAGACCAAGAGGTTGATAGAGATCCTGCTGGTAAAGACCTGGCTCAAGGTGTTTCTGCCGAGAAGGACTGCCCTGGCTGTTGCTGTACAGATAGTGTATGTTATGGCTTAGCAGAAAGTTTCTCTGCATTTTGCGTGTGTCCAAAACTTTGCCTGAGACTAAGATTAACGGTGATGGATCAATTAATCTGACTAAAGAAATCTGAAGGCAGTCTAATGTTGAGACAGTGGCATGGCTATTTTTGAAGCTTTGAGCCAGGTCTATGTTAAGAATCAAAGCAAAGAACCCAGAAGGATGATTTAAATGTGAGTTTTGCCAGAAAGGAAGCTCTAGTGAAGCTGTGGACTCTAAGGATAGAGCTAAGGAGAAGTTTATTGCTGAGAAGAAACAAGAAAATATAAAAGATGGCCTGAGGGCATCACAAGAAGTGGCAATCTCCATCTTTTACAGCCTCGAAACTGAAACAGTGAAAGACTTTGAGGAGAAAGCCTCAGAGGACTTTGTTCCAGAATGGTGGCAACATAGAGAATTTGTTCTTCAGAACTGGATTCAGAGTGTTCAGTGATCCAGTCACTCAACTGCTACAGCCAAGAGGCAGAAAAGCCTGGCTACTACCTCAGCAGGCAACAGATCTTGGAAGAATCCACATGGTGCTGGTTTTTGGCACATGCAGAATGCAGAGTTGTGGTGTTAAGAAAGCTTCCTCCCCATTTTCTGAAGGCCTGGAAGTTCAGGCAACATGTCCCTGAGCGGACAAGGTGTGAAGCTAAGAGGGTGAAGTCAAAGATGCAGTGGAGTCTCCAGAAATTTGGAGAAACCATAATGTGGATTGTCTAAGGAAAGCTGCAAGGAGGGAACAAAGCCAGCACAAGAGAAAAACAGTGGGTCCTACCATCACCAGTGCTGCCACTGTGGTGGAGCCTTGCAAGCCCTTTGGTGGCCACAACTTGCCACAGATTGCTACAGATGCCAGACATGGGATTATAGGATTTAATGTTTTCCCTCCAATGTAAGACTTAATGTTTGCCCTGCTGGATTTTAGACTTGCTTTGGTCCTAATCCTTTGTTTCCTCCATTTGAAATTTTTGGAATGAAAATGTCTATCTTATGCCATTTAATGTAGGAAATGTTTAACTTTTTTTCATTCGTACAGGGCCTTGCAGCTAAGAGTTTGCCTTACATCTCAGAGGAGACTTGGGATTTGGACTTTTCAGCAATGCTGTCTTTTTTTTTTTTTTTTTTTTTTTTTTTGAGACAGGGTCTCACTATGCAGTTCAGGCTGGCCTTAAGCTCACTTTGTAGCTCAGGCTGGTCTTGAACTCACAACAGTCCGCCTGCCTCAGCCTCCCGAGTGCTGGGATTACAGGCCTGCGCCACCATGCCCGGCTTTAGCAATGCTGATACTGTTAGGACTTTAGTAATGCTTGGAGATGGATTAAATGCCTTTTGCATAAAGGGATGTATATGAGTCTTCAGAAGGCAAAGGGTGGAATGTTATGGTTCTAATGCAATATAATGTTGATAGACTTAATACTGTTTTGCTTAATACTGGTTCTTAAGGATTAATAAAACTATTAAAATAACTTGAGTAAGTTGTGAAATGATAAGAATAAGCATGCCTTTCTATCTGGTGACCAGTTTAAAGAAATATGTCTTGTTGACAACTTGACAAGGGATCGATCCCTTTCGTTGATATATTGTGTCAATGTGAGAAGTCTAGAAGCTTATGTAACTCAGAAGGTTCACATCCTGGTGCATAGAGGACATGCCTCTCACCTGTAGGATGGTTTTCAATGTGTCAACTTGAGAGGTTTAGAACTTAAACTAAGAGACCTATGAGGGTGCCAGGGATCTCATTTTCTAAATATACTAAGCCTGTGAAAGAGGAGGGCATGGAGATGGTGCGAGTGCGACACCCTCCTGAAGGCAGATAGACTGCACACAGCACAAGGGAGGAAAAGAGGCTTGCTCGCCCTCCTTCTTGCTCTTGGTTCTTTTGCTGTCTTCTGCCCCCTTGCAGTATTGCCCATGGGCCATGCCACCCTGCCTTGGAGCCAGCTGATTGTGGACTGAAATCTCCACAAACTGTGCACTAAGTAAACCTCTCTTTTCCTTAAATTTGGGCATGAGGTGTTTGTCTCAACAATGAAAAACAAACAAGAGTTCCTTCTCAACCTGAAAGCATATGGTAGACAAATACTTTCTTCATGAACACATCATCCTAATTTCATCATATTGTACTATTCAAATAAGTTTATTCTTATAACCTCATCATGCAGTTTCCTTTCATTTTACTGGAATTGACCCACAGATCCTATGAAGTATTTAGTGTGTCCAGTGAAATGCTTTAACAGTTTTTAAAAAGCCAGGAATTGTTAGGAGCTGGAAATTAGAATATGAATTTTTTGTTTGTTTTTGATTGGGTAGTACTCGAATCAAACCCAGAAGCACTCTATCATGAAACTAAATGCCAAGTTTTTTTTACTTTTAAGAAAATTTTCACAAAGTTGTTTCCCAGGTGGGAACTTGTGATCCTCCTGCCTTCTCTTTCCTCAATGCCTGGATTATAGTTATGTGCCCTGTGCCCATTAGAATGCTGTTAGAATCATATTCTTGAGTCATAATTTCAAGCATCTGCAAGTAATGTTATGAGAGTAAAAATAATGATGACATTAATATGTATTAAAATATTTATTTTTACTGAAAAGTTACATTGACCCCACTTTTGGACAAACTTCTATGCTTGCCATTTGGAGCAGAGAGGATATATGTGAATTGTTCATCATGCTACTCTCAAGAGTCTTCTATCTTGTAAGAAGAAAATTTGAATATATAATGAATCCAGGGAGATGAGGAGACAGTTACTATATCTGGTGGAGGGAAACTGGAAAGGGCTTGATGGAAAAGTGGAGTTCAGGTTGTGTCTTCAACAGAGGGAAGTTGGAAGATGAGTAAAACTTTCTAGATAAAGGAATCTCATGTTGTTTAATAGGCATCTAATAGGAATGGAAGGGCCGGTCAGATAGCTCAGCAGATTAAAGCACCTACTTAGGCAGATTCAGAGACCGGGCTTCAATCCCTGGCCTGCCATGGTGGCCCCGCCCCTGGGGCATACTGAGATGGCAATTGAAACTGGGTATGGTGGAGTACGCCTGTAATGCCAGCACTTGGGAGGCTGAAAAGAGGAGGATCACTACGAATCAGATCTGTGTAGTGAGACCCTGTAGACCCCATACAATTTTTTTTAAAAAATGCATTTGGGAAATGATTATTAGGTACCTAAAAATTCCCAACAGTCCTGACCTATGAACTTTTAAACACATACACATTGATGGACCACATGTACACCTCACATACATTTACATGCACGTGGAGGCATACATGTGAAAATAAGTTATATGAATGAGCTCAACTGTAATGTAGTTTTAGTTATTTTTTGGCCAAAATGGATGAAACCAACAGTTCTGCTTTTAATACACATATATATTTGGCCAAAGACAACAGACATGTTTTTGATTCAGTTGTCATGTATCATGAAAAGCCTGCATTAGTGCCATGAATCAGGAATTCATTCTGAGGATTAGAGCTAAATGAGATGCTATATTTTGACCAAACAATTTGAGAATATTTCCCCGTGGTCTTTGTCAACCAAAAACCTGACGGAGATAAGCATTTGTTACTCCAGGGTCTTTGAATGCTGGGCACACATGTTACATTCTCACTTAGACTCTTGGCTTTGCAATATGCTACCCTCTTCTTCCCTAAATTCACACCATATTAGTGAGGTGAAGAAAGGTTGGAAGACTTGAATCAGTCATACTGGATAGGAAGGGAGAATTCAGTAAATACAAGTGTGTTTTTACTACAACATCACTGGGTTCTGAAAACACAGTGGTGTAACTTGTCAGCCGTCAAGTTGTAAAGGTGGCTGGCTGTCTTCGCCTTTGCATTTCCCACGGTCCTTTGACTAATGAACCATCCCCTTTATAATTCAAGAGAACAGTATAAAGGTGTTACAATTCATCCAGAAACCAAACCAAAATCAAAAAAAGCTTGAAGAATCGGGACTCTTAGGTTTTCTAAAATGAAGTATCTAAAGTTAATTTAGAGACCATCAGTGTGTGCATATGGTGTGGTTCCATGTCAGCAATGTGACTTCCCTGTCCCGACTTTGCCTCAGTCTCTGGGAACCTTCACAGAGGGCTGCCGGGCCTAGGAGGCCTCTTGCCCCAGGGATGCCTCCCCAGGCTCGGGTAGTGCTGATAATAATAAAAATAGCCAATTAAAGAGTAAACATAATTTTAGTGCTGAATTTTATAGACTGAGAGAGGCTCCCATGCCTGCAAAATCCCATCTAAAGTATTTGAATCTCTGGGTTAGAAATGGGGACCTAGGGCCTAGAGAGATGGCTCAGTAGAAAAAGTGCTTGCCTGTCAAGCATAAGGGTCTGAGTTCAATCTCTGGTAACACTGCAGAGCCACACCTGTGACTTTGTGGGCTCCCAGCACTTTAGCTACTTCCCATAATGGCCTGTCACACATAATTTCTTACTTTTGATTTTCTAAATTACAAGAATAATGATATTTATAATAAAATAATAGAACATATAGATGAAATAATATGAGGAAATTGTCGTGGTCTGCAACCTTTCCATATACTAGAGGAAAAGGCCAGGGGTGGGTCTCTACGCTGTCTCTGGGGTGATTTCCTTTGAGTGACACTTGAGAACAGGCAGCACTGCCGAGGAAAGCAAGGTGTCAGTGATCACAGTAGACTTGGGCAGGGGGCTTGGACCACAGAGGAACCCAGGGAAATCTGGAACAAGAGAAGAGCTCTGTATCTCCCCTGCAGTGCTTGAAATACTGCATACATGTGAAAAAATAAGAATAGACAAAAAAAATAGTAAATTTTACTAGACATGAGTTATTTTCCAGTAAAATGATTACATGACAACAAAGATATCACTTGTTACCCTCTTGCTAGATATCTATTCAACGGTTTTCTGTGAACATTTACTTCAAATACATGTTTCTAGGATTACGCTCAATTACGTGTCATAACCTATTTTCACATTCAAAAAATGGACTAGAAACATCTTTTCTAATCAGTAATCATTCATCTCTGTCATTAAAAGTGAACCCAATTATTTGAATGAACCTATTATTAATTATTTAAATTAGCTTTAATTTTTGTAGAGTAGATCTTGTTTTTAAGGTTTTCTACCGCATGTTCACTACATAAAAAAAGAAAATCTCCCAGAATATATTTGCTTCAATTGAAAAATGGTGACACTAGTAAATTGCCTAGGTGACCTATTTGGGGACATTCTGTTGTTAGATTGAGAGTTGTTAGGTAACGGAAGACACACCAGATGTTTTCCTTGACCTTGAGCTGGACCTGCAGCTAAGGCTAAGGCAGCCTGTTGGAGGGGACTGGACTCAGAGCCATTTCAGCTGCAATGCTCTGTTTGGGCTGCTGTTAGACTTTTATAACCTGATGTTTAAGAACAAACTGTATTTCATGTATTGCCAGTGGAAATATTTACTCTATTTGAAACTTACTTTTTTGAGAGTATAATGAATGCTACTTCCTTTAAAAGGCACAATAAATATTTTCCTTCTGACCTCTAAAGGTAGATGGCAGAAGAGAAACTCAATTGTTTTCCTTATAAATTTAAATAGACATATTACCTCTGTTTCCAAAATGACATCAGCTGCATCACTTTGCAAGCTAATGACATTTCTCCTGCCAGGCAGAACACTTGATTTACTATTGTCATGAAGTCACTGTGCCATCTTGGTTTCCATCCACACCTCACTCTTGAAGTATGGTGACACTTAATGTTTCTTATAATGAAAAATAAGAAAAATTTGACAGGGCTCACTGTTTACCATTATGCAGAGAAAGAGTTCTCCACAGACTGCTTGTTTCTTCCTAGGACTTGCTGTATATGGCCGGCCGTCTTTCCCCCTCCGAAAGCTAATGTGTTTTCTGCTGCTTCCTCTCCTGGGTAGGTTTTTATTTCTAAGCACATGCTGATTTCGTGAAAATCTTTCTGCCTGGAAGAGCAGGATTAGAATAGGAAACCTTTTTCTTTACACACAGGGTCCCCCAGGTTTTGAAAAGCCTTTTAGACTCTCAGGAGGTTTTATTATCTACCTGCCCCATATTGCTATTCTGTGTTCTAGTGGTAGCTTTGGGGCAAGGGTCTGAGC
The DNA here is from genome assembly GCA_004027165.1 of Ctenomys sociabilis. Classification (NCBI taxonomy): domain Eukaryota; kingdom Metazoa; phylum Chordata; class Mammalia; order Rodentia; family Ctenomyidae; genus Ctenomys; species Ctenomys sociabilis. The sequence continues at coordinate 168,406 of PVKA01000126.1, read as the reverse complement.
CCCTGGCTTCCTCTTAGTAAACTCACAGGTGATTTTTTAAATGTATTTAGTACAGGCTCTACAGGGTCTCACTACACAGATCAGGCTCAGAGTGATCTTCCTGTTTTCAGCCTCCCAAACACTGGGATTACAAGCGTGCACCACCATACCCAGTCTATAGGTGATTTTTTTTTTGATAAATTAAATAATTAACAACCTGTTGATCATCTCTGAGCCATTAGATTCAGAAGGGGCTCCAAGTCTGCTTTTAAATCTGCTGAACATTCGATGCCTGGTGCTTCCTGCTTTGCCCTTTTTAGGTTTCATTTTTCCTGGAGTGGGTGCAGACCTTGACTATGAAACATCTCTTGCCTTCCATGATTCGACAGTGGTTTTGTGGCAAATTTGTCCTTAGGTAGCACACCAGCCTAGAGTTTGGAATAATGTCATCATAATCTCCCATGCCAGGCCCCAAACAAACCATATAACTAACTTGATTATCTTGTAAAAGGCTGAACACAATACGCTGGGCAACGGGAGAAAATACAGCCATTATCTGGCCTGGTAGGGAGACCTTGCTGTTCATTGGAATTTGTTCCCTGTGTTTCTCCTTGGAATTGCATATGATTTTCTGTTTGCACTGATCATTGTGTTAAAATAAACCTGAAATATCATGGTGTTCACTCCTCGAGACGGTGCAGTTTGTGACTGCTCAGCATTTGTATTCCGTGCATGGGCTGCAGGAATGTCCTAGATTGGGTCTCCCTGGAACGCCAGGTTCCATATAGCACTTGATAGAGTGGAACCACTCAGGAAATGAAGAGTGTCTTTTGTTGTCATTGCTGGTTTCAGCAGTCTTAGAAAGATAATTTACTCTCCCAAGCTTCATTAACTAAATGAAACTCAAGTCTTGCTCCTTTAGTTTGAGATGGGCCTGGGATTTTTTTTTCCCACCTAATTATTATGTATCTGGTATCATCTCTTGACTTATCTTTCCCTGTTCATGGTACCGGGCTTTCAAATCAACCTCACGGTGGGATCTCTGGTGGGGATCCATTAGGAAAGTGTGTCACCACGTTTGTCTGTGAATTCCCTGCCCTTTGCTGGCCACTCCAAAGCCTGCTCTTCCTGTTGACAGGCCACTAGACTCAGAAGGGGCTCCAAGTCTGCTTTTAAATCTGCCCAATGCTTCCCGCTTTGCCCTTTTTAGGTTTCATTTTTCCTGGAGCGGGTGAAGACCTTGACTATAAAACTTCTCATGCCTTCCGTGATTTAATGGTGGTTTTGTGGCAAATTTGTCCTTAGGTAGCACACCAGCCTAGAGTTTGGAATAAAGTTATCATAATCTCCCATGCCAGGCCCCAAACAAACCATATAACTAACTGGTCTTTCCCCCGAGTCAGAGACACAAATAGCACTATTGTAGAGAAGCAAAGCAGCCAGGAGCTTTGGTGTGGCTTGGCCTTGGTTGGTCTCTGCTTCGAAGATGAGCTGCGCTGTGCCACGGCTAAGGCACATCAGTAACCAGGAGACAGGCTGCTGCGGAGGATGCAGCTCCTCCGCCTCACAAGTCTAGCCATTTAAGCAGCAGCAAAAGAGAGATCTGTTTGGCTTTATAGCCATTTCATTGATTAGACTGGCCCCACAACGTTTTCTTCCCTTTGCTTTTGCACAATATCCGCCATGCTGGGGTAGCAACCCTGCTCCCCCTAGTGGAGGATGTGAGCCCCTGGCCTCAGAACAAACCTTACATGCTGCAGGGAAGCAGGTGACTGTGGCTGGGCCGGAAGCCAGGTGCCCAGTGACTTGGTTTGCAGTTGGCCAGGCAACAACAAGGGATATTTTTAGTTTTGTTTTACTGCTGAAGGTTTGGAAAGTCAACAGGCAACTAAATAAAATTTAAGCCAATGTTCTCGCTCCATTAAAAATAAGTCTTACATTCTTGAAGAGGTGCACCCAACTCCCCAAGAGAATTCTTTTTACAGGAGAACTGAAAAATTCAGAAAAGATAGTCGTAAATCTTAGGCTATTGTTCCAGACATGAATTATATGCATATGCGTGGAGCAGCAGTTCCTGTGCAACCACCCAGTGTCACCTGGGAGAGAAGTGGGTGGGGAGGCACTGTCATGGCCACGTTTGGGTGCTGGGTTGCTGTCATCTCAGAATTTTGCTCACTGTCTTTGCGGTCCAGCTGAAGTGCAGAGAAGTGCAAACAACACCGCCTTTACCCAGTATCCATCAGGAAGCACAGAGAAAGAAGGACGGTGCAAGTGACACTGTGGTGCTGAGACAGAGGGAGACACAGGAAAGGAGCATAAGAGGAATTAAGCTGTGTGATGCATCCAGAGCAACTCTCTGATGAATGCAATCATTGTATCCCACAAACATGTTCTAATAAACATTTTACAAAGGAAAAACCTCAGAATTTGGACATATTTTTACCTTCACATTCTTTTTTTAATGTATCAGTTATTTAATAAAATTCTCAGTAGGAAATTTAGAGCACTAATCTATGAGGATAAATTCCATTGACAAGGTTCTCAATGGTCAGAACAAAAATGGATCATAGGTAACACCAGAGCTAGGGAACAACTTTGATTTTTGCTGAAATCTGTGAGTCCACTGCTTTCTGATCCACCTTGCACTGCTCTGAAAGCTGGTATCTCTTTCTCAGTGTCAGAGATCTTGCCCTCCTGGTGTCTGGGTTTCTGCAGCTTCTTCTTCTTGAAGTAAGCATCAGTGAGGTGTTTGGGGATTTTCACTTTGCTGATATCAGTTTTTGTGGAGGTGGCAATGATGAATTTCTGGTGTGTTCTTCCTAGAGGAACATGATTAAGGCTAAAGGACCTAATCACAAGTAGTAAGCCACTGGCCAACTGCTTCAGGAAGACCACTCTTGCCTCTGAGATGCCGGTGAGGGTGATCAAGATGGTGCTGGGAGTGGTGTGAGCTCCAAGTTTCCTCACAAGCTGACTGAAGGGTTTCTTGCCATGGCTCCAGAGATTTTGGGGCACATCTTCAGTAGGGTAGTACCTAGGTATTTTTCAAAATGGCACCTCCATTCTTGTCCCCACTGACTGTTTTTGCTATTGTAGCAAGAACTTTCTCCTTTTTCTTCTCAACCTTTGATTTAGTAGCTGTGTACTTTCTTTTGTACAAAGCCTTTCTGGAATACATAACAGTTCAGGAACATATCAATTCCTCCAACCAGGAAAGGATTTCGGCTGCAGTGGGGCTGCCCCTTCTTGGACATTTTTGCCTTCACCTTACTCTTTTTACCAGTACCACTGGGAGCAGCCTTCTTGGCTCTGGGTTTCTTCTCTCTAGTGTCTGGCTTCTCACTTTTTCACCCACTATCTTGCAAGATGGAAAAGAGCCACTTTCACATTCTTGGTAAAGATTCAAAATATGCAAGCAAAAAGCTACCAATATCCCAATTTCATGTGAATGAAGCCATCATTCATGTTAGTCTTTCTTTCATTCACATTTTTTTAAATTTATGGTACTGGGAATCAACCAGTTTTAATTTTTATTACTTTTTAAACATCCACACAGAACATCACGCAAAATATTTCTGTCACCCCACTGCCCAAGACTCCAGCAATGTCTTAGATTATGTAAGTGACATAATAACCAGGAAGTCAGGACTCGTGGACTATATCATTAGCCAGCTAACAACAGAACTTTTAACCTGTTCCTAGAAAGGAAAGAAAATCCCAGAGGAAGCACAACCACAAAGTGTTTGTTATACACACATACCTAGGTCTCCTTCCTCCTTCTATTCCTGAATGCGCCAAAGAAGGCTTTATTTTTATGGACTAGTTGAGAAATATTTTTTGTGGAAAACAAGTAATAATAAATTAGGCCAATCTTCAGCTGTCTCTCTGTCTCTGTCTCTCTCTCTCTCTCTTTTTCTCTCTCTCCCACCCCCGTGAAAGCCACGTAGCTACAAAACATAACATTTAGCAACTATTTTAAGTGTACAGTTCAGTGTTGTTTAGTGTATGGATATCTTTTAATTTTTTTTGTTTTTTAAGAGTATAAAGTAATGTTAAAACAGAAAAAAATTACAATGACATAGCATTTCACTAAATGGGAATTTTTTTGTATTGCATAGTATTATCTTCAAATTAGTTGTTTAGATTGCCAGATATATGCACACAAAATTGGAAGAAGAAAGGAAAAAATATAAGAAATTAAAAGGAATAAAGAAGGAAAAAAATTAAGCATGAACTGCTCCTTTCCATAGAGCAGCAGAAATCAGCAGTACAATTGTCTAAGCCATCCTGCTCCATACATAGATGTATCACTTTCCCCCACTCCTTCTCCTGTCCTTCTGTGGATCTCTTTTAAACAGCTGTTCTGTCAGGAGACTGAAATATTTCTTTGCTCCTAAATTTAACTACTTAACAGTTTACCCCAAGCACCGCTGGGGCAGCTCATTTGTTTACATACTGACTATCTCCAGGGTCTGTTGGGCAGGTGTCAGTTGAACCAGTTGATTCTCGTGTTGAGAAAACTTGATAAAATTGTCCTTTATTTGTTTCTTGTTTATATTGCCATATAAGAATTTTCAAAAATGTGCAATTTTTGGTCATTGTGGATTTACATAATTGGACGGGTAAGTAACTAAACTGACTTTTGAAATTTTAATGCCAATTAAAAATGGGTCTACAACCGATACCAAAGACCAGACTTAACATGACAAAGGGGAGACTGTGGTGTGTTCCTACGCATAGTGATCATCTGCTCCTGCCCTCCACCTTGCTAGGTGGAAATGTTCTCAGTGGTAAGGATCGGCTCATACAGCTTGTTTCTTTTGCGGCGCTCTGCACAGTGCCTGCCTTCCTCTAAGGACTTCAAAGTAGTTTGGTGCTTGAGTGTTGCATGTTTTTTTTTTTTTTTTTTTTTTTTTTTTTTTTTTTTTTTTTTTTTTTTTTTTTTTTTTTTTTTTTTTTTTTTTTTTTTTTTTGCGGAACCGGGGATTGAACTCAGGCCCTTGCGCTTGCCAGGGAAGCGGAGTGTTGCATGTTTTGATAAATGATCTCTTGATCATTCCATCCTTCTGCCTTTGTTACGGAAGAGGGTGTGAAGTGGCACACAGTGCCAGGGCTCCGAGGCTGCACCCTTTTCCTGAAGGGACCTGCCGAGCCCTGCAGAGTCACTAGCAGAAAGGACAGCGGGTAGGGTGGGCTTTTCCCCAGAGCCAGGCGCAGTCACTACACATATTTTCAAGCAACTGCACAACAAAACTGCAACAAGGTCTGGGAATTATTTTAGGCCTGGAGTTTTCTAAACTTACTGCCTTGGGGAGCCTATAGTTTCTGCTGTTCCCTGTGGGCTCTACCTGTCAGGCTTTAGCCTGCTCATTTCAAACAGCAAGACCAGTCAATACAGATGTTATTTAAGAATGTCCTGGGGATGCTGGTCTCAGACAGAAGTGTGACACTTCTTGTCCCCCTCCCTGCTGCCTGTTGTCCACAGGTGCTGCACAATGACCATCCCTATCAGGTTCTTGTTGTGCACTTCTTGATCCTTTGGAAAAGGTATCCATCCTGTTTTGGGAAAGGGGCTTAAAAGCAGATTAAAATCTAGTGTTATAATTGGAACCTTTTTAACAATGTGATATTTCATGGAAAAATGTTTATGCAAATAGGCCTCTTTAGGAATATCAAAATTAAATTTCCCACACCTAGCGAGTTCAAGTGGGTTTACCCCGTGAAATGAATTCCATCTCCTTTGCCTCATACCCTTTCGAGTCTGAGTGGAGTATACACAAATTACATGTTTCTCTTTGCAAATTGGTCCTCAATCGTTCATGCACTAAGAATGCATTACAGAACTGGAACGACATTAATGTCTTTCCTAATGGTATCTGAACAGAGTTTTGGTTTGCTTTTGTATTTTATTTTCTTAAGCTATTTAGGGGCCAGCAACAGCTGCTGTGAGGGGGAAAACTAGTGTCTTAGAGGTAAGATGAAGATGGATTCAGTGCGCAGGTCTAAATGCATCACAGTTGAGTGCCCTTTCCACTAGGAGGGACTTTCAGACAGCATTCTGTGAAGAACGGCTTGCAGATGTCCTGGCTTTAGTTGCACTGAATGACTGAACCAGCCCTTCCCCACCACATACTCCTTGAGGGGCCCACAGAGCCTTTGTCTCCCTGCTTCCCCACCCCAACCAGTCCCCCTGACCCATAATATCTACTTGTCATGTAAAAGGTATTGGAATGTTTTCTCTGAACCTAATCAAAATAATTGCACAAGTTTTGATGACCATCCAGAAATTCCTTTCTGTAGATCACAGACTTCAAGGATTTGCTTGGAAAATCTTCCAAGTTGTACCTAGGGAAAATGAAGTTGTATACAGTATAAAAACATAAAATTGGCCAAACAACCTAAGTCCTGGGAAATTTCATACTAATTACAAATCTGTGAGACTTAGCTTTTAGTTTATAACCAGAGGAAACTGTGAAGGAACTGATCTATGCAACTCAAGCGGTTGTGCATCTTCTTGTCATCATAATAAAATCCTTGGCTTTGCCTAAGAAAACAGTTGGTGGGGTGAGGAGGCAGATTTTTAAATCTACAGCTGTTATAGACATCTCTGGCAGTCATGTCTTTGTAAGATCATTCTGAACCACTTAGATTTAAGAATGATTAATAACAATTGGAAGAAGGTACTTTTTAAAATGCATTATGATCTGTTATTTTCAATTTTAGGTATCATGAGATTGTACTGATACTTCATTTTACTTTTTAAATAAAGCATTACAAATAAGCCTTTGTCCTATTTTTCCCCTTGAATCTTCTTTTCTATGAGGTTTCTTTGTATCATGTTATCTAGGTGCTTAGGATCTAACAATAAGGAATTATAGCTTGTTATTTTCTTTCTTCCCTTGTTTCTTAAGCACTGGATCATTACAAGTGCCTGTGATGGAGAAGAACTCACCCTAGGTTTTGTGTATTTTAGTCCTGGTAGTTGGACTAAAACCACAATAAGCCCACATCATTCTCAGATAATTAGCTATTCCATCCATGAAGTGCCTCAGAAGAGGCTGCTGCCATAGTTAGCAAACATCATCTGGGCTTAGAGAGAAGTTTCAGATAGACCAGACCTTCTCTGCAGCCCGACAGCATCTCTCATAGACAGTGCCTGAGAGATGGGTTTGGTTGTTTTCATTTTAAAGAGAAGAAAAATAAACAATAAAAAAATGGTATACCAGATAGCTCAGCAGATAAAGTGCGTACTTAGGTAGAGCACAGCAGCTGGGGTTAGGTCCCTGACATGCCATGCTGGCCCCACCCCAGGGCCGCACCGAGTTGGAGATTGAGACTGGGCATGGTGGCACTCCTGTAATCCCAGTGCTTGGGAGGCTGAAGAGAGGAGGATCACTATGAGTCCAATCTGTGTAACCAGATCCTGTGGATGCTATCCTAAATAAACTGTTTAAACCATGATATAAAGTTTCAGAACAAGATTATAGGAGATAGTTGCTCACAATACATGATATAGGCATGAGAAACTGATCAAGCAATTTAGGCAAGTACCTATCTTTTCAATGAGCTAATAGCAATTAGTATTATATCCATCTTAACTGTCTTGTATGTATGTGTGTATTTATACATACTTTTTTTTCCCTTTCCCCTTCTTTTTTTCCTTTCCCCCATTCCACCTTTTTTTCTTTTTTTTTTTTTTTTTTTTTTTTTTTTTTTTTTTTTTTTTTTTTTTTTTTTTTTTTTTTTTTTTTTTTGAGCATTTCACAATTTCGATTGTACATTTTGGATCTTATTTACTCTTTTGGCTTCTTACACTAGGGAGACAAAATGATGTTTACATATGAGAGACTGATTTATTTCAGTTATGAGTATGGTCTCAACTTGCATCCATTTCCATATAAATGCCTTAAACTAATCCTTCTTTATAAAAGGAAATAAAAATACGAATACCACTTATTTTCTATCCATTCCTTGGTTAATGGGAATTTGGGATGTTTCTAAGATTTTTGCTATCACAAATTGCGCTACTATAAAGCTGGGTGCACATATATTGCTGTGGTATGATCTTTTTAATTTTTATACCCAAGAGGGAAATAGCTGAGTTAAATAGGTGGTGGAAGAGTAAGGTTTTAGTTAAGATTCCAAGAAAAAAAATCACTATTAATTACAAGCGGTGCCCCCTTATAATATTACCACTCCAGGAGGTTGAGGCAGGAAGATAAGGGAGTTCAAGCTCATTATAGCCAACCTAAGGACTTAGAGACTGGACTTTGTTTCAGAATAATAATGAAAACAAATGTATTAATTTTTAAAAAGCTTTTTAAATTTATTTAGCCTAGGGTCTCAGACATATAGTTATCCTCATGTCTTACCCCCCTTGGCACTGGGATTACAGGTGTGTATCACCACACCTGTTTCAGTGGCCAGCACAGTGCACCCAGAGTTCTAGAGCCAGCATGGTATGCGGGTACTGGGAATCAAACCCAGGACCTTGGGCTTGTCAGGTGGGCACTTAGACCACCGAGCTATCTCCCCAACTCTTGAAAAAAATCTAGAGAAGCAATCCAGAGCCTTCCTGAGGGAAACCAGGAACACTCTGAGGATGAGGAAGGCAGGCAGAGGAGAACATGGGAAGACAGTGTATTGGAGAAGGTGCCAAGTGTGGCATTCCATGGCACAGCTCTTGCAACCAACTCTGTGGCCTTAGCTTCCACCCTTAGTACCAGAAAAAAGAAACAGTGGCAGAAAATATGGTGGAAAGCAGGACATGGGGAGGGAATGTCCTGACCAAGGGCAGGTGAAATGGAGATAGTCCAAATGGACCGCAGATTCACATATCTGTGATTGACTGCAGCAAGTAAAGGGCCTGAAAGGGAAGTTGGCACTACTGACGGCCGGCCAGGCAGACTCATTTCCTTTTCATTGGCTTCCTACTTCCTACCTACATTTTAGTAGATGCCACCACCATCTACTAAAATGGCATCCACTAGCTGCTATTCACTTCTTGTTTTCTTCTCGCTGCTTTTAGAAAGTTTTCTGTAGCTTGTATTTGAAGATAAGTGCTTCATTATTCCAGGGAAATATTGCAGGAAACTTAAGGACATGGTTTGTTACCTTAGAGTATTACTAGTGATTTCTGAGTAGACCGTGTGGAAAGGGAAAATAGCCACACAGGCGTGCAGGTAGAAAATTGTTCTTGACTCTTCAGGAAGTAGGTGGGTCTGTAATTTCACAATTGTGTTGGCTCTACGGCTTAAGCATTCTTGGGGTTAGGAAAGGCATCTGTTGTCCTGTGTAGTTTTGTTTTTGTTCCTTGAATGCTGAGCACTGTGAAGGCAGATTCTAGACCTCTGTGCTGTGAGCCACAGCAGGCTGCTCATATTCCCGAAAGCGCTAAAACGTTCACTGTCACTGGTCTATGCCCTGTTTTGGTGTGATTTGATATATTAATTATAATTATTAATATATTAATAATAATATTAATAATAATTTAACTTTCTGAGAGCCTAGCAAAACGTGCTCTGGGTTTGGGAGTCAAGAGTCTTGTATTCTCATTTTTCAAGAATAACGAATAAAGAAAAATATCTTCAAAATCAGATCATGCTATTCCCTTGCTTAACACCTTCCATTAATTTCCTATTACCCTCAAGAATAAAATCCAGGTTCTTTACAAAAATCTTGAAAGCTTTGGTCCTTGGTCTCTCTGTAGTCATGTTTTGTTTTTGTTTCTTCCTTTTCATTAGATTCCAATCATATTTGTTCCAAGTTCCTAGGAAATCTTAGCTCCTTCTGGCTTCAAAGCTTTGGTTTGGTTTGGTTTGGTTTGGTTTGGTTTGGTTTGGTTTGGTTTGGTTTGGTTTGGTTTGGTTTGGTGTGGTGTGGTCCATACTAGTCAGGTCAGGTCTGGCCTGGCCTGGTCTGGTTTTATGCCTACTATTCCTACCCCTGAATTCTCTTTTCAGTTTTCTGAATGGCTGAATGGCTCAGCTTAGCTGCCTTTCCTCCCCAAAGGCCTTCATTGATGCCCACCTCAAACAGGCCTCCTGCTCTTCTCTAATAGTATGCTAGTGTTTTCTTGAAACATGTCAACTAGGATTAGTTTTTGTATTTATTATTTACCTACTTAACATCTCATTTTTATTATGTACTTATTTATTATCTTGATTTAGAAGGAGGTTGTTTCTCCTTCTAAATGATTATTTCATTACACTGTGACTCTTCTGTGGCAGACCCAATTCCTGGCCTCTGTAGGTATTCAGTAAAAATGTTTTCATGAAGAAAGTTTATGAATGGGTTCAGATCTGAAACCTTAGTCAATCCATGGATGTGAAAGAAAACATCATAAAAAAGAATTCATAAAGCTTAATTGAATTTTAGTGTTTATTTGAGACAGAGAGTGAAAGTACACCATTAAAGAGGAAGAAAGAGAAGAACGGAGGGAGGAAGAAAAGGAAGAAGGGGGGTGCAAGGGACAGAGAGAGGGAGAGAGGGACTGGTTTTGGGAAAGGAAATCTATCAGAACATTATAACACTGAGCAAGGTTCAGTGGTGCACTTCATCCTGGCCACATCCAGAGAAAGGAAAATGAGAAGAGGAGAGAGCCTTGGGACATAAATAGGAAGACCAGAATTGGAGGAAGAATAAAAAAGAGAAGAGGGTCATCTATACCAAGAGGAAAGCAAAGAAGACTCTGTAGACTGTAGGCACTTTGGGCAGAGGTGGAGGGCCTACCCTGCCCTATGAAGTACTGCTCAGTAGAGTAAGCACAGTCTGGGGTCCCAGGGCTGCCACCTGGGAGGGAAAACCACCGTGGAGAGCTACAGAGCTTCTGTCTGCAGCAGTAGCTGGGGATGGCTGTGGACAGCAGAGCTGCAGCCAAAAGTCACATGCAGCCGAGCGGGGTGCTGCTCCAACCTCGTCTGATGCACCACTGGTGCTTGTGATCTGCAGGCTTTCCGTCATCTGCACAGTGAACTGGAAAACGACTCTACTCCTATACCTTATTTGTGTGAGAGTGGCACGTGGCAGCATGGTAGACCCTGGGACTGACCTAGAGGCCATCACGATAGAGCTTTTGGATGGACAGAATTTGCTTTAAAACTCATCCAGGTTCCAACCCTGGCGGAGGAAATGATATTTAACACCACATAAAACCAAAATGAATTATTCTCTAGGGAGTCGTCGGCTTGGCATTTCTTTTCTATTTTTCTGCCTTCAGAGGCCAGCTCAATTCTATTAAAAATTCTGTTAGCTAAATGTCAATGAGTTCAGTGTGTCTCCTCTCTGCACCACACATTGAAATTTTCCTATAAAATACTGTTTTAATGTATCAGAGAGAAGCAGAGTTTTATTAATGTCAGCCTTCTAGATCTACATACAACCCAGTACCCTGTCTGGGGTAATATTTAGCAGGGTTGTTTTGTTGTTATTATTATTCACAATTTTGGATGATAAAATAATTGGAAGACACCACAATGAGAGCAGCTGAGCTACTTAGACCACATTCCTCCAGGGTGAAGACGCTTGTCCGGTGCTGTGGGGGTAGGGATTAAGTAGGCCCCACTATTCCTTTTTTTGTTTTTTTTTTCATGTTCTAATATCTTTAATTAAACAGAGATCCCTGTAACATGTCATTAAGACCATTTCACCCACTGCTCTGTTTGGCTGCTAGCCTCTTATCTCTCTCTTCAGCAATGGTGAGGCAGATTCCTTTTCCTCGTGGAAGAGAAATCCACGGCTTGCTGCCTTTGCCGATGACGAAGATGTTAGAGAGCCGCGTGGCAAAGCTGTTGCCGTTGGCATCTTTCACATGAACCACATCAAAAGAACCAGCATGCTTCTCTCTGTTGTGATCACTCCAATTCTTCTCAAGTTAGCACCTCCAGCCACCATACACAGGTTACCAGTGTCAAACTTGATGAAGTCGGTGATCTTGCCAGATAACAAATCAATCTGGATGGTGTTGTGACCTTGCTGAAGGGGTCAGGGTAGCGAATGGTGCGAGCATCATGGGTGACCAGGTGAGGAATCCCTTTTGTGCCCACAAAGATCTTCCTCACTTTGCACAACTTGTACGTGGCTTCCTCAGGTGTAATCCGATGAACAGCAAAGCGACCCTTGGTGTCATAGCTCAGACGGAAATGCTCTCCCATCTTGTCAATGCTGATGACATCCATAAAGCCAGCAGGATAGGTTATATCAGTTCGGACTTTGCTGTCGATCTTAATGAAGTGCTGCAGGCAAATCTTCTTTACTTTATCTCCTGTCAGAGCGTACTTGAGCCTGTTCCATAGGAAGATGATGAGAGCAGACATTCTCTTAGCTTATGGGGACCGGTGGATAGATGAGGAGCAAACACACTGGTCAACTTATCTAGCATCCAATGCTTTGGAGCTGCTACTCGCTTCAGATGCTTCTTGGGACCACGAGCCATGGCTGAGCTCTAGTCAACTTCACCGTCCTCACTCCGAGAAGCGTGGTTCCTTAGCGTGGCACCCAGGTTCCTCCGCTTCACGTGTGGCACCACCCTGTGATGCAACACGCCGGCCGGCCCCACTATTCCTTAAAAGATTGAATCTAGATTTGAGTTTTCTTCTAGTTGTCAAAATGAATTAGCCAGTCTTGACTGCGCCAGTTTAGAGAATTTTCTGGTCCAGGATAAGAAGGCATTTCACAGAAACCACACCTAAGGGTTGTGGGCCCCACAGTCCCTTTGCGTCCCCTATGATGAATTTTGTGGCATTAATCTTGTGCTCATTCTGAGAAGATTCTTGCACCATTAGCACCCTGTGGGCTGACATTAACCACCAGCAGTGTTAAGAGTGAACTCATTTGGGAAAGTAGAAAGGTTCAGAGTAGAAATGGCCTCATCTTTTTTAGTCCTCAGCCATTTAAGAGCAATGGTCATGGTTTGTACCACTCTGCCTTGGAAACAGCCAAGAAAGAAGCCTTAGCGCAGGACTTTTTAGGTGGCTCTGATGTCACAAGCTGCCATTAAGTAAAACTGTAACCCAGGCTCATCAAGGACACCCCAGGCCTCCTCAGCATTGGCGCAGTCACACTTTGTAGTGACTCACTCCTTAGAATCCTGAGGAGATAAGGCTCGGCCCAGGCACAGCTGCGCCTTGGATGAAATTAGTAAAGAAAGCAAACCCAAGTCTGACAAGAAACCAGACTCCCAGCCCAGCAAGGGGCCCTCAGAAGGATGCCAGAGGTCCCTTTCAGATAGGAGAATGGGTTGTAGAAGCTGCTGTGGAATTCAGGGCCATTCCCCACCCTGCCCCCAGAGGCCCCTGGTTGTCTAGGTTGGGCTGCAAGGTTTCCTGAGACCCCTGCCCTTTTAGTCTCTTGAACAGGCAAATGTCTTCTCAGGGAAGGAAAAAATCAAGTGAGAAACTAAAAAGGGAGGTGAAAAAAGGAAGGAGAAGGGAAAGTGGATTTCCAAAGATTTTTCGGTTGTCTTTAAAAGTGGACCTACTATATCAATACATTTTTTTAATAACAGGACCTATTTAGAAAAACTTTGTTCGGTTGCTGCAGTACATTTCAGATGCCTCTGAGGATCTGTAGCATCACTTCACAGTTAGTCTTCAGATCTCACTCATGGGCTCCAAGCTAGACCCGTTGGCAGAAAGCGGTGTTTTGTACCACAGAAGACCTTACAGAAATAAGTTGTTTAACTCCTGAAACGTGTTCAGCCTAGTGTACTGACTAGCTGGAACCTGCTAGAGGCTCACTGGTTTTATGTTTCTCAGCTCGGGATATTAATTGTGTGGTGTTAAATCTCCTGTCCTCCCTAGTAACAAGAGGACAGGCTCACGGTCTGTTTTGTTCATTTGCATCTAATTGCCTAAAATAATACCTGGAACATGGTAAGTCCTCTGAAAAGAGTTTTTTAATTGAATGTCTCCTTGGTGGAATCCCCTTTGTTTTCTTTTTCATGAATTAAAAATTAACTCGGGATCATACAGGTTAAAGCACTGGTGCTAAATTCTTTGTAAACTTCATCTTTTCTGCTTCCCTGTAACACAAGCCTGCTTTAGGTAGGAAGAGTCTTACAGTGGGGATGTTGGGGCCCACTCTCCATCTTTGTAGTTCCCACACTTTAAGAGGGGTAGAAGGAGTGTACTATGGCTCCGGGACCCTCTGGTCCCTTCCTTTCTTTCATTTTCCATCTCCTGCTGACTTTTAGGATAAGAGGATGAGACAAGGATCACCACTGGCCACAGCTGCAGCCCCAGGGCTCTGTTGGTACGGCCATTTGCCTGGTGCCTCCATGCTCCTAAATGCCTGCCAGGTGAAGGCACCTAAATGCTCAAGCTTTTGTGGAACTTAAGGGTAAAGATTCTTCCGGACTCCTTAGGGTACTCCTAGTCACTTGGTTCTTGATGTGGGAGATCGAGTGTCAGCTCTTCTTCATCCAACTGCCCTTCAGCTCCACCCTGGTGGTACAGCCATATTTCTTCCTGAGCTTCGTTCTCTGCAGCCTACTCTATTAAATAGGGTCCTAACAGGGGACTTCAGCCCACTTGACCCAAGGAAAGCTCTTGCATCCTTGCCTTCCCTTGCTGGCTGCCTCTTCTATTTGCCACTTAGCTTCAACTTACTTTCTACCTGCCCAGGTATAAGCTCTGGACCAGTGAACAAGTAGCTGACAAGGCAGTCATCCAGTAGGGAACCAGCATGCCAGAGCCTCTTCTTCTAGCTCTTCCAATGTAATTCCCTTCGCTAGTCACCTTGTCCTGGAGGCTTAGAGGAGAACATTCCAGAAGAAGAGGAAAAAAATACACAGTTAAACTAATAAAGTAGAAGACCCAGAATCCAGGACACCACCCGCTCTCTTCTTTCTCTTCTTTAGGCTGAGGAGGAGAAAGCAAATGCGAAGGGAGGTACAGCAGGGCTCTTCTGCTACCCTCCTAAGCTTTGCTAGGCGCTGGCTTTCCCCAACCATTTGAACTTTTAAAAGCCTAAGATCTTGGCCAACTCTATGGCCCTTGTATTGCTTCCTTGGTTTCCAGTACAGTACAACTCGCCGTTCTGCTACGGGATGCTAATCACCTCCTCTTGTTATATAATCCTCTAAATCCAGCCGGTCAGTGTCTGATGGTAGCAATCCTACATCTCAGTCTATACAACAACACAGATTGTAAATTAGACAGTCACAGGATATGTCAAAGGCATTGTCTCTTTAGTCTTGTCATTCTCTTAACACTCTTTACATATCAGAAATGGAGGTTCATTTCATTCATACTCTGGCATAGTTCCTGATGAGAACGATTTCTTTTTGAAGAGCTTGCCTTGAATAGTAAGTCACCTAAAGACATCCAAGTGATAAAGCGGAACACCTTCATATTTAAAAACAGAAGGATGAAAAAAAAAAAAGAATGAAAAGAAATCCTCATTATTTCTGCATATTCATCAGCTCACACCGCTGCACTAAAGTCCGTGTAGACGTACTGACTGACGGCTGGATTTCTCCAGGTCTGGCAAAAGAGGGTGAAAGACACTTCAGTTGAATTTCTCAGCAGTACTCTGAATGTATATTTAATGTGTGTCATAGAGGTGTGTGCAGATTGCTTGAGGCCTCCTGTCATTAAAGGCTCAACTGCTCAGCATTAGCCTATCACACTTTACCTCAATATAATTGAAAAAGGTTTCAGCAGCATAGGAGCACACATAATGGTCATCATTTCTGTTCATACTGTAATGAAATCAGCCTGCTAATCAGACAACTTTTAAAGTCTTAAGTAATGTGATTAAATCAGAGTGGAATGCAACCCTCACAAGTCTGAGGCACAGTTAGGGAGTGACTTTCTGATAATATTTTGCTGAGTGGATGGTTTTGTTTTGTGGATAGATAATTTAGCACTGGAGTCTGGTAAAGCTGGACTTTTCTAAATCCTTTGTGATTCCAGGCAAAGTTAGTTGTCATTGTTATGCTTATTAACAAAGGAACCACATTTCCTCTATCAGATCACAGTATTTCAGAAATTTAAATTCCAGACATCATTTCCTGTAGAAAAAATGACAGCATATTCCATCTCTGAAAAAGTGAGGAAATGGTTGTAAATAAATCAAGAAAAATCTCCTGGAGTTTATTAGTGGAAAGGTTACTATTCTCCCTCCTTCCCGCCTTCCTCCCTTCCTCCCTCCGTCCCTCCCTCCCTCACTCCCTCCCTCCCTCTTCTCTCCTCTCTGCCTCTCTCCCTCTCTGTCCCTGTCTCTCTCTCTCTCTCTCCCTTTCTCTCCCTACCTCTGTAACTCCCCTTCCCTCCCTCCCTTACCCCTTGCTCTCTCCAACCTCCCTCCCCCTCCCTCCTCAGTTCTGACAACTGAGTAGGCAAATTTTCTACCACTGAACTGTATCCTATCACCTTTTTAAATTTTTAGACAGGATCTTGCTAAGCTGTACAGCCTGGCCACAAAATATGACACTTCTACGTCCACCTAAGTAACTGGGATTGCACGCATGCACCATTCTGCCCAGTTTCCTTATTTTGAGGTTATATTAAAATTGCAACAGGAGAGCCAGCGCTGGACCCCAGCACTACATGCCACACTGGCCCCACTCCTGGGCACACTAAGCTGGCAACCAAGACCAAGCATGGAGGTGCACCCCTATAATCCTAGTGCTGGGGAGGCTTAAAACAGGAGGACTGCTAGAGTCTGAGCTGCGTAATGAGACCCTGCATCAAATATATTTTTTAAAAAATTGTAGCAGAGACTGCAGCTTGGAGGTGATTATAATGGCTCTTTGTACATCTTTGGGTTCAAGCAGAACAAGTATTTTCCACCATTCCCTGGTAGCAACAACTGATACCACTTTATTCTAGAAAGTTCAGTTTGAGTAAGAAAGCCAGCCTGCCCAGAGCAGGCATGCAGAGTGTATGTTGACAGGTCACTAGGCTGGACATGCGTGCTGCGGGGACTTCAGATGGTCCACATTGCCCCCAGAAACTTAAGCATACATCTGGAAAGCTGGTTTTTGTCCTACATCAAAAACTTTAATCTTAGCTCTTTCTGAGTCTCTCTTCCTAAATGTACCTTAACAAAAACAACTGTGGCAATAATAATTTTCAAGACACCATAAATAGCTGTCTCAGTATCTGCTATGTACCAGCCTCTATGTGTGTGCTTTGCAATATTATCTCTAATCTTTGCATTATTCTTAGAAGGTAGAATCTGATGACCTTACATGGCTCCCTAAAGGTCAGACAGATGATCAATGTACTGAGGGTAGGATTGGCACCCAAGACACTGATACCAGACCTGGGCTGCTCACTGCTTGGAAGCCAGCATTCGGGAGAGGGAAGCTGGGGAGAAGTGGGCCAATACCTTGCACAATTTCAGAAAGGTCTTGATTACCATCCCTAGAGTAAACATCTTGCAAAAATCAGGCACACAAAAGAGGTTTTGGGCTGGCCAGATAGCTCAGCCAACTAGGCAGACCCAGAGCCCAGGGCTCAGTGCCCAGCCTGCTGTGCTGGTCCTGCTCCCCAGGGCACGCTGGGACAGTGAATGAGGCTGGGCGTGGTAGTGTGCACCTGTAATCCCAGTGTGTGGGAGGCTGAAAGCAGGAGGGTCACTGTGAGTCTGAGTTGTGGAGTGAGATGCTGTAGGGCCTATACGAATACATAAAAAAGAGGTCTTGATAGAGAAGTGTAAAGGCAGTGGGCACGCGTTACTACGTTCTGGATGGAGTCTTGTGGGTCCAGGACTTGCACCTCATTCTTCCCCATTTTTGGCTAGAACAGCGCAGGGCTCCTCGATCACCTGAGGCCAGTTCCTGTGGTTTTTCAGTTCTTTGGACAGGTACACTACCTACACTACTTTTCTGCAGAGTTAAACTGACAGCAATGTATGTGCTTTCACTGTTTAATGCACAGAATTGAAGACTAAAGAGAAACACGGCATAATCCAAGCCACCAGATACTCTGCGTTCAGTAAATCTAAAGAAAAATTATTTAGCAGTGATGCTCATCAGTTTCCTGTAACTGTGACAAAATACTTAAGAAAATCAATTTGCAGGCAAGAGCAATGTATTCTGGCTTGCAGCTGCCAGCGCCTCGGGCTGTGCTCCACCAGCTGCATTGTCTCTAGGCCCGTGGCAAGGCAGAATCTCATGGCAGGATGGGGTGGCAGAGTGGAGCTCTTGACCTCTTGGTGGCTAGAAGAAGAAAAGGAAGGAAGAGGCCAGAGACAGACATGCCCTTCGAGGCCACCACCCCGCTGGCCTGCTTCTACTGGCCCTACCTGCTAGCGTTTGCTTCAATTATGCAGCCATCGAAGTACGTTCAAGCTGCTGCCTATGGGTCAGACAACAGGGGGAGAAATAACCTTGCAAAGGGCAAACTGAAATAAAATGGTCCCTGCTACAGGGCTGGCTCCATCCAGGGTGGAGTGAAGGTGGGGTGAGCACTACGCACACGCTCAGGACACTGACTCAGACGCCTTTATAGCCGCATGCTTCTTATGCTGATCTCCCTGCTCTTTTATTGCTTAGTCTTTAAGTAACACAGAAAGATGCATTATAGCATTACAGTTCATTTTTCTCATAATTGTCTTCTCTGTGGATGCAATTGACACATTATCGAGCTTCTCTTGTCTCCCTGACATTCTTATGTAGCTTTGAAATGTGTTTTAGATTAAAATTTCTCTCATAAAAAAGCAATACTGTTACTTTTCAATAAGAATCTGCTCAATTCCCCACCCCCCAACTGCAAACACAAGCCAGATCTGCTCACCAGAAAACAAGCACGTATATGGTGGGAAAACTGTTCAATTTTACAGCTCAGACTGATACAGAACTCCTGATGGCCAGTGATCCTGGGACCTCCACCGCATCTAACAGCTTGAGGCTTTCTTCAAGACAGCCTGAAGAAAGACCTTGGTGCGAGGGACAGCGTGAAGATTCTGTTCCTGTCCATCTTCTGTGTCTACCTCCTGCCCACCACGGTGGCATTAGTTGCCACTGAACACGTTGCTTCCAGCATTAGGCTCAAGTAGGCTGTGCTTTCTGCTTTTCGGCAGAACCGCTTCATCTCTATTCTGTTATCTCATGTAGGAGAGCTTATGTCACGAACCCAGTCCAGGACTCTATTCCAGCATCTTCAAGAGGTAGAGTTCAGGAATTGTTTTTACAAAAGCTCTGCAGGTATTCTGTTATACAGACATTGTCTTAGACTAACAAATAGAATTTGTAGCAAACAGTGACTTCTAGGACTATAGCAAAATCTGTGTGTCCAGGATGCCTGCCATAAGAATCAACAAGATGGTGTTCCCAGGGAGCTGCTCTGGAGTTCTCAGGGCTCTGTCTCTGTTCCTTCCAAGGCTGCTTAAAATTAATCTTGAGGGCCTAGGGAGATAGCTCAGTAGTCAAAGTGCCTGCCTGAGAAGCACAAGGTCCCCATATTCCCTGCCCATCCTAGAACCCAGGCATGGTGCACACCTGTAATCCCAGCACTGGGGAGGCTGAGACAGGAGGATCACTGGGAATCTGAATTTCGTAGTGAGACCCCCATATCAAATAAATAAATGATAAATAAAAAAATAAAATTAATCTTGAATTGTAGCACTACTGGTCTAGCTGCTCCTGGAAAAAGATGAGAGTGAAGGTGGCAATGGAAGTGTCCATGTAGGTCTCTTGAGACAGCGACTGTCTTGCAGGGATGGTGTTGTTAAACCCTGATGACTTTTAGCAAAATTGGTGAAATATCAAGTGATAATGAGAGGATAGGAATTTTTCAAACTATAGTTATTAAGGGTTGCAAGGCATTTGAACCTTGTGATTCAATTTGCACCCAATGAAAACACATCAGAACAAGAAAAAGCAAAGTGGTTAGTGCTTGATGACATAGATCAAGCCTCTGCACAGCAATGTCCCTTGAGGGGAAGAGAGAGAGACTCAGGCAGTTGTCAATTCAAAGGTGAGTTGGGTTTTGGCAGGTCATTTGCATGTTGATTAGAAGGTACGACACCTTTGCCCTTAGACTCAGAATCACTTCACCTCTGTGAAGGGTGTCTGGGGCTGGGCAGTAGGACTATAGTGTTCTGGGAGTGTCTGCCATGCTGATATTACCTAAGCAAGAGCACCGCTCACCCTGCACTTTCGCCAACCACACTTCCTTGCCCATATCATCAAGTGCTCCCACCATTGTCCTGTATTCCTAAATCTTCCCCTTCTCCACTCCTGCATGTAGAGCCCAGTGACACAATAGCAAGTTTTGGGACCAGGCAGAGCTAGCTTTGTGCCCCACATCTGTCACAGGTTAGCTCTGTGTGGTCCAAGCCTCAGTTTGTTCTTCTATGCAATGGAAATAACCCTGCCTGGCCAGGTGTCACCATGTATGAAAAGTCTTTCTTCAGGAGCTTTAATATAGGAGTTAGTAGCAGATGGTCCTTCCCTGCAGTGTGAGAGACACCCACGTAAAAGTCACAGACAAGATGGTGGTGTGCTTCACAGGAACAACAGTAACACAGAGCCTTAGTTGATCATTTCCCACCACCCTTTCTCTTCCTACTCACAAGGCTGCCTCCTCCTTTCCACCTCTGTATTGTTGGAGATGGCTAACTCTTTTCTGAACCTGGGTTTATATGTTAAAAAATAAACTTCATCTACCTCACTTTATTAGAGACGCCTTTCTCAGGGTCAGCCTGGACTCCAGATAGCAAGGGCTGAGTGAAAACATAGGGTAAATGCCTTCGTGCACATGAGTGTGACTCCATGCAGTACTTGTCACTAGAGGTGGCTGTCAGCTGACACGGAGTGACCATGTTTCTAAGGCTATGTATTCTTGCATGTGTGTGCACTCATTTACATCACACACACACACACACACACACACACACACACACACGACGTATTCCAAATTAAACCTCAGTCCAAGGAGCACTACAGTTTCGGGGAGGCGTTCTGCTTCTCCTTGGACTAAATCTCAGAAGACTCAGGGAGAAGCAGTGGTGTGGTGCCAGCATTGTCTCCTGGATGGGGCTGGGCATGGTGCTTCTCACTTCCTGAAGAGGACACTTTGTTAGACAAATGAAGATAATTTTGACAAAAGTCTATTACTAGCTTGGTATTTTAGGGCCAAGTTTTGCATTGAAAATTAAACTGTTGCCCTGGCAGATCGTCTGTGCATAATTTTCTGCGTGCGTGGAGCTGGCTGCGTACATATCTGTTGGCTTCCCCTTCACTATGAGGTTCTTCTTTTGAGTGTGTTTTCTGTACACTCTATAGACAAAGATCTGCAATTTTTTAAGGATGCCAGTGACTGTGAGCAAGACACACATGAACCTTGGTCATCTGCTGTCAGAACCACAGCCCAGTCACAGCTGTGAGGTGAGCGGAGAAAAGCCAGCCTGGCCAAGCCCGCCTAGCTGATTGAGTGACTGCATAGGGTAGTATTCAGAGGAGCTTCTCAGGGCTGATGTTTCTCCCACCTCCAGGCCACAGGAGCACAAAACCTAAAACAAATACTCTGGCGCCATGATTGCTAGGAGAGAGGCAGGAATTAGGGTTTCCAGGTTCCTTGTGGGAAGGCAAGCATCCTGAACAAAGCAGTTCCCTGTAAAGGTCAAAGCCAGGCAGCATCCACCCCTGCCCTGGAGGTTCTTGCAGCCCTGTGCTGGCTCAGTAAATAGGCCAGTGCTATAGCATGCTTCTCCTATGGTTTCGGATTTTGTTATTTTAGTACCTACATTTTCTGCAGGGTGCACATTCTTGCCTTTTCATGTTGTTGCTGTAGTTTTAATGACACTAATAGCTCTAGTGACCCTCTGAACATGTAAGTGTCCAAGGCTCACCTTCTTGGTTCTACTGTTGTTAATTAAAATGCTAACACCATCATGGGGAACCTGGGGTAAGCCTAGGACAACTTCCAAACATCAGTGCTGTATTCAATGCTTAAGATCCTTGTAGATATGAAGACTCAGGGGCCCTCAGGGTCGCTGGCAGAGTGAAAAACCAGAGCACGTCTATAGCACGTTCAGGAACGTGCTGGGGACAAGTGTTCATGTCTGCATTGAGAAAGTCCAAGTGGTTTGAATCTGTTCGTCATATATAGACTCTGTGTCTTCTGTGTGTGCTGAGCAGGGTGCCATGGAGCAATAGCAAGCAAAACAGGGAAGATTCTGGCCTCCAGGAAGCCTGGTAAATACAGGAAGTGGGTCAGTTATGCAGGACGGAGCTTAGCAGCTGTGCTAACAAGGTAGTAAATCAGACTCCAGACTGGGAGTGCCAGGGAGAGCAGTGTAGGCAAATTAAATGAAAAGATACCCTGGTTGCTGTCAGGAAATTCTTTGTTGTGTTCCTTTAAAAGATTGGTGGAAGGCTGCTTGTCTTTTCTGAGGTGAGGCTGTGGTGGAGGCAAGCAACCTTGTTAGTGTCATTGGCAGTGAGCTCTGTCAGGACCTGTCATAGCCCTGTTCTGGTCCTCCTAGGCTCTATGGCGGGCCCACAGCCACCTACTCATCCACGAAAGACTAACTGGCCTCTATGTCCCTCTCTTGGCTTTCAGGTCATTTTGGTCCAAGCCCGTTTTACTCCAGTTCATTGAATAAGGGAAACCAATGTGTTCAGATGAGCTCATGGGGCTGGAGGAATCTGTTGGAAGCATCTAGTGGCTTCTAATAGGAGCTCGGATCTGGTCATGAGCCACTCCCAGAACAGGGTATAAGTTAGAGTAATGTGGGCCACTGCGACAGGTGAACTCATGCTTCAGGGCTTGGTGCAGCAGGCCTTGACTTCTGTGGTTATAAACATTGGTGGCTGGTGGCCAGGCAGGGTAGCCCTATCTGCCTATAGTCACTTAGGAGCTCAGGATGGCAGAAATTGGCTGTCCTCATCCTGACGTCACCAGCGCATCAGCTGGCAAGGGATGAGAGAGCAGAAGACAGAGTAGGCAGCTTTCTGGGCCACCATGGAGGTGGTATCTATCACTGCTAGCTGTGGTCTCCCTGTTGGAACCTAGCCATTTGGCAACAGCTTACTTTTGGGAGATTAGCATGTATCATCCAGTGGTCTGCCCAGGAGAGGGAAGAAGCTGTGGAGAACCACTAGCAGCTCTGCCATAAGCAGGGACTCACCAGAAACCATCACATGGTCAGCCACATCCTGCATGCCGACTGGGAGCTGTGTGCCCTTCATATTCTACTGTCTACTGCTCAGAAAAGGAGGAACTTGAAAAGGACAGACTCTTCCTCTCCCTCCCACATGGGGCTTAGTAGTTCTACTCTGTGAACGAAGTCACACCTGGGACAGGACATGGGTCCTGTCCAGGGGCCAGAGGTTGCCACACATGGCTTACTTCAAGCAGGACTTACTTCAAGCAGCCGATGACAGGCACGTCTGTAAAACATGTAAGGAAAGACAGTTTCCCCCCAAAGACTCTGACCTAAATTCTGAGCCAGGCTGTGTGAATCTACCATTTTTAAAACCCAGAACAAGAATTTTAAAAGGACAGTTTCCCTCCAGTTACATCTGTTCAGTTCTGCCTCAGTTCTAAGTGATGACCTGTGTTCCTTTATCCTCCTGGGCAAGGAGTGTCGTCTTCCCAGTTGCTTGACTTCTGCATTTTATTTTCTTTCTACCACCACAGCATGGAGCACAAGTCCCTGCTCCTAAGCTTAACTGTGCAGCTCTAAGGAGTGTGCAGATGAGGCTGAGCCTAAGCGGGTATTTGGAAGTGTTTGTGTACATGTATGTGTGTTAAGAGAGAGAGAGGGCATGTGTGTGTGTGTGTGTGTGTGTGTGTGTGTGTGTGTGTGTGTGTGTGTGTGTTGGAACTGCTGGGAAGTGAATACTGCAGTCCACTCAAAAACTACTGTACTGCTTGGTATTTGAGATCCCAAAGCTGTACCGTTCTGCCCTCCCTCCTGCAACCGAGGCAGGGGTGGGGACAGCAGCTGCCTCCCCAGCTTTAGGACTCTTGCACAGGGGTCATGTGTAGTGACTGTTTCACAGGGCATGTCTCAATTGATGGAAATTGCAGGAGGTGCATCTAGGTGATAGAGCGCATGCTTAGCCTGTGTGAGGCCCTTGGTCTCCATTCCCTGAGCCAAAAATATCAACAATAATAGCAAGAACAATAATAATGCTGAGAAGTATAGAATTAACAGAAATAGCCATTGCACACAGGCTCAGTGAGTGGAACCTTTCCCTTGGGTTCAGGAGAAGAAATTTCAAGGAAAGAAATCAGTGCCTCAGCATCCCTGGTGCTCTGCCTCATGGAGAGAGGAATTATGTCCTGTGTGTGTGTTGATCACAGAATCAACAACTAAAAAAGACAGGCTCAGGAAGGGAGTCCTTGGTAGAGGCTGAGGAGTCTTCCCTTTGTTCTTTGTGCCAGAAGCAATAGTTTTCTAATTACAATGGAAGAAGTTGATGCCTATGAAGTGTGTGGCTGCATATCAAAACATCTCAGTGCTGTGTTATTGCTGTGTCCTTCACACAGTAGATATTATTTAGGAGCACACTGTCCTGCTTTCCAAGGACATAATCTAACAATTTCCTCTTTCTTTTTCTCTTTTGCTGCTTTCCAACCTGATGATGTGCTGCATGTCGTGTTTCGGTGAAATTCCCTCATTTATTTCACATCACAACGAAAAGGTAAGAAACTGCAAATTGTATGAACACATCCAAGCTGTGCCGACTTAATATAAGATGCTGGAGCAGAGGCCTTTAGATCTCTGGGCAGTTTCTTTCATTTTAAGAGAAAAAGTGATTGATTGTCAGGACCTCGATTCTAGTATCAGTGTTTGGCTGATTGACTTCACATCTCCTGAGATCTGGTGTGGAAGAAGATTCGTGTGTGTGTGTGTGTGTGTGTGTGTGTGTGTGTGTGTGTGTGTGTGTTATGCTGGGGGAAGAGATCTTTGTAGGTAAGAGTGTTTTCATCAGTTTAACAATACAGAACGCAGTTCACACATGCTTCCTATACCCAGTATAAAGGGAAAAAGAAGAGAACTGACTGTGAATCTTGCTCTAGCTCTGTATTTTAGAGCAAGATTGACCTAAACAATAATAAGCCCAATTTGAGATATAGCCATGGCAGTGGAGAGGCCATGAGACACCTCTGTCAAATGGGAAAACTTAGTTTCATACTGATAATCACTCCCATCCACTCCATACCCTTTTTTCTTTCTTTACCTATTTTTCTGATGACTAAAAAAATGACATTAGCATTTGTGCTGTGAACCATTTTAACTGTGCAGTTCAGTAGTGCTAGCATGTTCAGTGTTGAGGAACCGATCTCCAGAACTCTCTCATCTTAATGGAACTCTGCCCGTTAAGCAACTTTCCTTCTCCTTTTCCTTTTCCTGTTCCCCCCCGCCCAATCCCTAGTAACCACGGTTCAACTATATCTATGACTTTAACTATTTCAATACCTCATAAGTGGAATTAAATAGTTTACCTTTTTGTGCCTGGTGTAATATGATTCATCCAAGTTTCAGTTTGTAATAGGATTCTTTTCTCCTTTAAAAAATTTTGTAATTTATCTGTTTGTTCAGGTTTTCAAGTCGGAGTCTTGCTGTTAGATCAGGCCAAGCTTGAGCTCACCACATAGGCCAGGCTGGCCTTCCGACTCAGGGTAATCGCCCACGCCCCAGCCTCTGGGCGCTGGGGCTGCTGCTATGCACACCCATGCCTGACATCCTTCCCTTTTTAAGGCTAAACATTAATCTTTTATGTATGTGGCACATCATATTCATCCACTCATCTGCCCGCTTCCAGCTCTTGGCTGTCCTACATAATGGGGCAGTGGACACAGGTGTGCTCATATCCTACCACATTTTAGCTGGATTCATTTTGTTCCTGTGAATGTCTCTCCTGAGAGTGAATTTGCATTGTCTCTTACATGATTAGATTTTTGGAAATCCCATTCAAGCAGGCTGTCCCCCCACTGGGAATTTTCCCAGAGGAACTGAAAACATTATATGATAGTGATATATGTGTATCTATGTTTATAGCAGCACAATTTGTGATAGCAAAATCTTGGAAACAACCAAGATGTCCATCACATGAAAAATGGTTGAAAAAGATATGGTATTTCTATATAATGGAGTATTACTCAGCTATAAAGCATGATAAATTTGAAGCATTTATATTGAAGTGGATGCCACTTGAACATATACTCATAAGCGAAATAAACCAGACACACATGTGCAAATATCGTATAGTCTCCCTAGTATAAGAAGTCAAAAGAAGAAATACAAGCAGAAATGTGCAGTAACAACTAAAAAGAATTGAGTCAGATAGTTAGGGCAAACTGAATTGCATATGCTGCAGGATACTAATCAGCTTTTCTTCTGAAAGATTAACAACCTAAGTTCACAGTTCAAAATTGGAGAAATCGAAGAGGTGCAAGGCCTGCCAACATTTTGGCTCTAGCCTTTCAAGGTCAGCAAAGACTCAGGACATAGGTGAACCTGTACTGTAACATCATGAAACTCATTTGTGCCCCACATTTTCTGATCAAGGAGATTATGGAGCCACAGAGCAAAGAGAATGATGATGTATAGTGTGCCTGAGAAGAGTCACATGGAGAGAAAACTTTCAGGCTCTCACAGAGAGCAAACTGGTCAAGCATTGGCCGTGATTCATCCTCATGGATGACACAGACAAAGGATCTACAGAGTAAGGTACAGGATTACAAAATAAACCCTAAGGGGACTTCACTGACCTCATCAGACACAAAAGCTACATCTTTTGGTATATAGGTCTTGATCTATCTCGGTCTTAGCCATCCAGCAGAAAAGTATAAAAATGAGGTATATAACATGGGGCCATAATAATAAGTTGAGCTGTAAATGGCTATGGTCAACAACTTCTTCAGATAACTCACTATTATTGTGGAACGCTAGACTGTGTTGGATTGTGTCACTGAGTTCAGGCACCTAAATTGATTTAATGACAATGGAGTGCCCATCTTTGACAGGTCTAGACAAAAAAAGGGGTATACAAAGGAAGAATTTTGATGTGCGTGTATAAACAGTACAGTTAGGATAAATATGCCGTGCTTCTGCATAATTCTATGAGAAGCAAGGTTTGCACTAATAGTGGTTGGACAAGATATTATGCTGGCTTCTAGTACTATGGACAAACACTAGGAAGATAACAAGGTAGAAAGTATTAATTATTGAATCTGTGATATAATTCTGGTAAAAAAATAAGATAAGTAAACAGCTACACTCTCTTAACTCACTGATTAGAGACGTCTGCAATAATAATGTCTATAAGTATAATATCATGTATGCACCTTGTATGATATCAAAACATTACGAAAGCAGTTTGCAATGCATTAAT
Source organism: Ctenomys sociabilis (assembly GCA_004027165.1). Lineage (NCBI taxonomy): Eukaryota > Metazoa > Chordata > Mammalia > Rodentia > Ctenomyidae > Ctenomys > Ctenomys sociabilis. The sequence goes on along the minus strand of PVKA01000126.1, from coordinate 141,126 downwards.
TTAAAAAAAAATAAAATTAGTTTTCTTATTGTGAAAAAAAATAATTAGTTTTTCAGGTAGCTCTGTGGACTAAGAGCCTGCTTAGGCAAATGCAGAGACGGTGGTTCAATGCCCAGCACCACATGCAGTGCTGGTCCCACTGGAAGGTGTGCTGAGAGGGCCACGGAGTCTGGGTGTGGTAGTGCACACCTGTAATCTCAGCTCTGCTGAAGCTGAAAACAGGAGGATCACTACAAGTCCAAGCTGTGCAGTGAGACCCTGTATCACTACATAAACAAATAAATAAATAAAAACAAATGAATACATTTTCTCCGCAGTGACGCCACCCCCAACTTCAGCCTTAGTGGCCTGTAGGGTAGAGCCTTCATCTTGAGGTTGAGTGGTTGGCAGAATGCTAGCCCCTGCCAGTAGCCCAGCACCTCCTCTTCTGTGCCTGCATCTCTTTCCCACAAATTTCACGCAGAAAGCTGGGGACCACCATGCCTTTTGCTCCCCAGCACACTGGCACTGGCATGCTTGTCCCTTGCAACCCACAGTTGCAACCCATGAGCTTTCTCAGTTAGTCAGTTTACATCTCACTCCCTTTTTTGTTTGGAAGAAGCTTATTTTATTGCAGCCATCCCTACTGAGATGAGGGAAATGCCAGGCAGGCCCATGGTGGTGGATGGCTTCTGTCGTCTTATAGCGGAGACCATGTGGCCTGTACTTAGCATCTATGGGCTGTGAGCTGAGAGCTGGCCAGTGGTGCTCCCGAAGCTCCCAGAGCAATAACATGTTAGTTTTCTAGGGTTGTCTAGGGTGCTTATCAGTGTCTGAGAACAGCGGAAGGCGGGACACTAAGGAGAAACATCTGTGCAGTACACGCAGTGACCCGGGAAAGCAGCGCGCTGCACCTTTGTGCAGGCAACTGAAGATAAAAGACCCATCTTCTGGTATTTCAAAGCATCAAGGCATGAAGAACACACTTCCTACAGTTGAGGGGGTAGTTTTAGCTGTAGAGGGTGAGCTCAGCCTGTGGGAAGTCCCGCATTCAACTCCCAGCAGCAAACACAACAGTAAAAAGACCGCACTTTTGAAACAGCAGTGGTGATGGCTTCAAGAGTGCCTCATAGACTGGGTTTTTCAGACAGAAAACAGACTTGGGCTCCAGGGTGCTCACAGTGTGTGTGTGTGTGTGTGTGTGTGTGTGTGTGTGTGTGTGTGTGTGTGTGTGTGTGTTTGTCTGTGTGTCTGTGTCTATGTCTGTGTGTCTGCATGTTTCTGTGTCTGTGTGTAGGGTGGTTGTGTGTCAGCCTTTGTGAGGTAGAGGATGGGAGAAACAACCTGTGACTGTTTCACTTCATGAAATGCACGAGTGAGTGTCGTATGCCCTCAGCAGGTAGGGAGGCTGCTCCCTGAGCTGCTCATTCAGGGGGCTTAGTGTCAGTGTCATCTCTGGCTTCTGAGACCTATTGGGGGAGTAGATTCTAATCCATGTTTCTGTGCAAAACCTCTCTCCTCTGGGTGAGAAGTCAGAGTGAGATTTGCCCCCCAGCCTGCCAGGTCCACCTGCAGGGCCATGAAGATAAAGTGACAGGACTCACACTCAGTTCCAGGACCGGAAGGTTGGCTGGGAAAACCAGAGCCAGCTGTACCTTACTGATCAGAAATGAGACTGAAAAGCATGTTTTCTTGTGTGTTCTGTGGAGCTGAGGAGAACCTCTTCCACCCATGTCTGCAAAAATTAATATAATTGATAGAAGGCAGTGTGTTTGCCTACGTGGTTTTATTTTTCCTTTAGTTTGGAGATAAGTGAGTGTAGAAAGTGGACATTTGTTTGATAATATTATTTTAGTGAACCCTATTGTTTTTATAATTTTTTATCACTTATTTTCTCAGCTTTTATTTTTTATTGTGTGGTGTGTGTGTGTGTGTGTGTGTGTAGGTGTGTGTGTGTGTTTAGTACCTGGGATCAAACTCAGGACATTGACCTTACCAGGTAGGTGCTTATGCTGCTGAACTATCTTCTCGGCCTCTTATTTTTAATTGTAAACTGACAAATTATAGTTGTATCTATTATAAGGTACATATTAATATAATATGGAATAATTAATTCAGTTACTATATTAACATATATATACCGGCCCCACATCTTGTGCTGGTCCTGCTCCAGGGCACACAGAGATGACTACTGAGACTGGGTGTGGTGGAGCGTGCCTGTAATCCTAGTGCGTGGGAGGCTAAAACCAAGAAAATGACCAAGAGTCTGATCTGTGTATAGTGAGATCCTGTAGACTTGTACTAAACAAATAAATATAAGTTATATACGACAATACCTTGGTTCACAAACACTTCTGTTGGCAAATAATTTGGTCTGCAAATAAAACCATCTGGCACAATGTTGCTTCTATTCAGAAACTCCACAGTAAGTGGCCAACATGACCTCGACCATCTTTCCAACACAGACCCAAGTGCAGTCATCTTCCCACCAACTGGAAAATGAACTAGGTTTGTAAACCACTGTTTTGCCTGAAATACCATTTTTGTGGTGAGAACCCTGGGAATTTATCAGCAGTTTTAAATACGCACAATATAGTAGTGTTGACCACATTCCTCGTATGCTGCAGTTTAACTCAAAGTAAAACCTGTATCTCATATATGGCTGAGATTTTGTGCCTTTGAGTGTCACCTCCCCAGGAGCCCCACCCTGAAGCCTCTATGCCCCCTTGTAGTCTGTGCTTCCGTGAGGTCAACCAGTTCAAGTGGTGTGTGTAAGTGAGAAAGTATCCTCACACCTGGTGTATTTCATGTAACATAATGTTCTACAGTTCTGTTCATGTTGTCACAAATCACATTCCTTTCCTTTTAAAAGCTGAATAATATTCCATTGCTTATGTGGACCTTAATTTCTTTATCCACTCCTCGGTTGATGTTCCCTCGGGTTGGTTACACAGCTTGGCTCCTCTGAAGGGTGCTATCTGATACAAGGGACTGCAGACACCCTTTCTGCTTATTGAATTAAAATATTTTGAGCAAATCACCACACAGCAGAATTCCTGGGTCACATGGTGCTTCTATTATTCATGATCTGAGGAACCTTCATGTAATTTTCCATAATGGCTGTAAGAATTTGCATTCTCACTCAACATAGCTCTTTTTGCCTCTTCAATGCATTTTGTATTGAAATTGAAAAGTAAGATACATTGGTACCAGTGGTAGGAAGGGGACTGATGAGAAATGGTGTTGTTTGAGACTTTGCACCATTTTACAGGCTGTTAATCCTGTCACTTAGAAAATAGACACAGATGCACAGTGGTTGTGATGGGGAACTGAGGTCTAGATTTCAGTGAGAGAGGGCTTCTAGAAGTTGGATTGTGGGTGGGGAAAGGAGCAGGTGTGAGTGATGGAGGAAATCGCACTTGGAGAAAATACGCAGAGGATCACAACCAGGCCAGGGGTCCTAGGACACCAGAATGAGGGACCAGCAGGATTAGGGTGAGCAGAGGGACATACACCTGAGCCCTGCCTTGGGCCTTTCAGTGTGCATGCAGTGACCCACCCCAAATGGCTCAGCATGACATGTGGTATAAGAACCCAGGCAGCTTTCGAAGATATACTGCAATAAGTCCTGCCTCAAAGTAGTTAAATCCTACTTCAGTGGGTGGGACTTGCTCAAACATTGTTTGAAGGAATGAGAAGCTAAGGAAGGCACCAGCAAACAGGGGCTTTGTGGAAGTGCAATGTTGTTTTCAGCAGAACTGTGAAGGAAGAAGGCAGCCAGGCTGTGGAAGGTGGGGGGAATGGGATGGTTGAAACTGGGGAACCTGAGGGAGTATGGGGGGTGGCACAGGGTTGAGGATTCAAAGGAAAGGGAAGAGAAGGTGTGAGATGGAGGAGTAGAGGAGTAATTGCAGGGTCAGACAAGGGCTATATTTTTATTTTAAGAGATAATACCATGCTGAGAAAGCTGCTCATTAAAGAGAGTAGATAATTGTAGAAAGGGGTAAGGTAACAAGTGGGAGGCAGATGACCTAGAGAGCAAGGGAGGGAGAAGAGGGGGGTGGGCTTCCATTTATGAAACAGCGGGAGGGGTGGGAGGTGGTGGCAGGGCCCTGGCCAAGTCACACCCAGCACGGGGCCTCCTTCTCTGGCGTGCAGGAGACCACATCCAGCAGGTGATGGCCTAGTGGCATGGACGCGTCTCTCGTGGGCCACCTGCGAATGTGGGCTTGGCCAGCTCTGCAGAGATCTGTCTTTGCCCTAGCTCAGTGACCTGTAAGCCACACAAGCGGCAGACAGAACAGGTGCTCTGGAGGGTCTGCACCTGGCAGCTGGGGTGAAGGCTTAGGAAGCGGTAGGCAATGCAGGAGCCTCAGCCACAGAGACGATGGCTTCCCAGTGATGACAAGAGAGGGACACCAGGCCCAGAAGGAGAGGAGTGGGGGATGCAGATGCGAGGGCACAGGAGCAGGGAGGGCCAAGGCTGCCCTTACAAGGCAGGAGACACCTCTGAGGAGGGGGCCTGCATGCTAGGACAGTCAAGTTCAGCTGCATTCAGGGTAAAAGGAAAAATGGAAATGATACAGAATAAAAAGTAGTTTAATCCCCAAATACATGATAGAAGAAAATTGTAGGTGGGAATAAACCTTTCTTTAAAGAAAGAGTGGGGCATACACATTGGCAATAGCTTCTTTCCTCTTCAAAAGCAGCAAATCAAAACACATGAGTAAAATATAGAAATAACTTACATGACATGAATATTTTATTTTCCTGGTGTTATCTAGAAGCCCACCTATTTACTGACCATTAAAAGAAGATGGTTATAGACCTGGTGGTGTGTCATTTTAAAATAGAAACTCTGAAAATCTATTTGTTGAACAATGTTTCTTGACATTCTCCATTATGCTTTTGGTCTTTGGCAGAAAGAAGGAAATAACATTGTGTACGTCATTAATTACTCATTAATCTGACATTTTCGTGGCATTAAGCAACAAATATTAATTTGAGGTTCAGCGTTGTGATTGTTTCTGAGATGTTTGACATCTCCGAAAATATGAAACCAACATTTGGAAATTACTTTCTTCAAAGAATGATTGTAGCAAAATACATTATCAGAGCCTTCTGTACCTTAAAAGCTTTAAATGAAACACTGCAATTTACAGAATTCATTACTGTGCACAACTAATTAGAACTTTAAGGGAAGTCACAGTAGGGAATTAGACGTTGTCGAGAGCACTTCCTTAAGCCGAAATGTTCTTCAGGACAAACGTTGTTTTCCAGCAAATGAGGCCCTCGGATCTGACATGGATATGTGGATGCATGCTCTGAAAAGCAGCGTGTCTGACCAGTCCTATTTGGAAATCCTTCTTGTTCTCTGCGCAGACAAAAAAAAAAAAAAAGCAACAAAGGCAACAAGGGAAGGACAAGACAGAAATGTAAATTAGATAGCCAGGGCATACTCAGGAAGCCAAACAAAAAACTCAGACATACCTAATTAGTTTCCAAAGCCAGCTTTACCCTCAAAAAAAAAAAAAAAAAATCCTCATCTACAACCAGCGGTGGGAGCGGCGTGAGTCCCAGGTGTGTGGGTGATTACGAGCAAGGGAGAGAGCCGCTGTTGTTCGGCTCAGCTGCTTTTGTGCACTCAAATGTGTTTACAGAAAGAATATAAAATCGACCATGGATAGCTCCCTCCCATTCCCCAGATTGATTAATTTCTAGACGTGCTGGCAGATTTTTCCATGGGTGGGGATGGGGGTTTCGAGATGAATGTGTAAATCAACAGCAGGTGGGAAGCTGAATTTGTTGGGCCCAGCTGCTGTTCCTCCATTTCCCATTCTTTTCGGTTATCTCGGAACAGCATCTGTCGTGGAGCAGGGCTCATGGGCTTCTGTCATCTTGGGCCTGAGGAGCCGCAGGGCTGCCTGTGTTTCCGAGAAAGCTCGGTGCTGTGGAATAGCAAACAACAAGAGTGACAGCCCCTGTGCTTTAAGCAGCCCCAACAGAGCTGAGCTGTTGTTGTGCTGTGTTGTGTTGTATTTGGAGATTTCTTCTGTAGGGACACAAGCTTTGCACCCCACCTCGAAGTGAGTGAGGCATAGCATCCTGTGAGCACATTATGCCGCCTGCATGATTTTTTTTTTTTTGCATAAATAACATTCTAAAATCTGCACGTTATCTTTGTATTTCAATCTACATGCTGGTACACAGGGAGTTTAAAAATGGCCTTCTTCTTGCCCCTGAGATTAAGTTTTAAAGAAGCTGTGTATTTTCCACACATTCTGGAAATGTGGAATTTAATCACCCAGCTGATCCACATTTTCAGCCTTTCTTCACATCATAAAGTTTCACTGCTGGGGAGTAAGCCTCAGAGGTCATCTGCCCTAGTGGTCCACCTCTCGATCCTTCTGCCTCGCCCTGGCCACCCCTGCCCTGCCTACCATGCATTGGCCTGTGAGTTTACTGTAATATTTAGGCAAAGGCCAGATACCTCTCTGATAACACTTCAGGAGGTGGCGTATCATCTTAGGAAGGCTTATGTTCCCTTTCTTGAATAATAGTAAGCGCTGCTCTTCCTCCAAGGCTTTGTTTTGAAGAGTAGCCAGACCAGCTTCTTAGACGCTTACCTTCCCAAGAAAGACACAGTGAGCAGTGCCACTTGGAAATGTTCTAGGAAAAATACGGACTGATTATTGCTGGCAGGGAAGACGTCAGATTTTTGTGCAATATTTATTGTAAAAGATGAAGAATGGAAGCCGGGCGTGGTGGCGCATGCTTGTAATCCCAGCACTCGGGAGGCTGAGGCAGGAGGATTGTTGTGAGTTCGAGACCAGCCTGAGCTACAAAGTGAGCTTAAGGCCAGCCTGAACTGCATAGGGAGACCCTGTCTCAAAAAGACAAAAAAAAAAGATGAAGAATGGAATTACTTTAAGCTTGGCTGCAGTATAACACCTGTTCCCTGCTACTTTGACAGTATGATCATTGAACTATTTAGCTCATGTATATTTTTTTCATTTACCATTTGGGCAGTGATTTCCTCCATTTGTTTCCACTTGAAGTTCTTTTAAAGAAGAATCTAATTTCCAATAACAGCTGAGATGGTTTAGGGAAGGACTCTTTTTCATCCACTTAGGTTGCAAGACACATCTAATATTCAGCCAGTGCTGTTAGCAGTTTGATGCATGTCAGTGCCTACCACCCCTTCATGCACACTATGTTCACACCCTTTAATTACATTTTCTTCCTTAAACCTTAGCACATTACATTTGTTTTCATATTTTCAATCTTGGGGAAAGACAGAAATTAAAAAATATAATAACAAACTCTTGGGAGAATTGACCTCAAAAATCTCTCTGCACATTTTCAATTAAAAATAGCTTGTCAGAGAAGGAAGACCAAGAAAAATGGGAAAGAAAATCCCAATGTATTTGGAAAAAAAATAAAGTTGATATTAATGGAGGATCACCAATAGAAATAGAGTGTTTGATTAAAAACTTATAAAGAGGTTCAAAGGTGTTTGCTTGGTGGTATCTTAGTTCAGCAAGCAAATATACACCTGGAACTGGTGATTCCTTGGGGATCCAACCTATGTACCTCTTCATGAATTCCCCCAAGCGATTCTTCGTTACAGTGACCATGGTTACAGAACACAGATTAGGTGCCAGGTGCTGTCCCGGAGGCTGGCTTGCAGTGCTGTAAAGGACAAAGGTGTCATGGAGTCCCATTAGAGGGCAGCACCCGCCGTGTAGACCAAGTTAAATGTTTGAGTTCTGGCCATCCAGACCGTGTCCGTGCTCTTCACAGACTCATGAAACTCAGAGTCCCCGAGGGGCACCCTCATCTGGCTTCGCACAGAACAGGAAGCCTCTCTGTAGCCCACGTCTCAGGCCCCTCTTTGGGATAGGCTCAGGCAGCACCTCACTTCTGCTGTAACTGGCTGTTCTCCCACCTGAGGTCCGGCAGAATGCAGCAAGCACAGCCCTAGCATTCAGCCGCTGGGCTCCTCCAAATCACAGAGTAGCACTTTGTTGGCCCCAAACACTGTCACCTGGCATACTGCAGCATCAGCTGCTAACCCTGGACCTGTACAGAGTAAACAGCCTGCAAGCCAATCCCCTGAATCCTGTACTGTATATTGGATTTATTTGACCCTAAATATACTATATTTTTGCATTAATCCCCTTTATGTTTTGCTATAGCTAAAATTGGTCCATGTGCCAGCATCTATGTTTTGACCTGTATTAAACTTGTGTTTTTTAATGTTTTATTTATTTATTTATTTGGTATAGGGTCTTGTGACACAACTCAGACTCATAGTGATCCTCCTTTCTCAGCCTCCCTAGTGCTGGGATTACTGCCACTACTCCCAGTTTCAGTGGTCAGTGCAGCATGTCTGTTTGGGGCCAGCGTGGCATGTGGTATCAGGGGTTGAGCCCAGATCTTTGCGCTTGCCAAGCAGGCACTTAGACCACTGAGCTCTTCCCAGCCCAGTCTTGTTTATTTTTTTAATAAACATTTTGATTACTTCAGCTGTAAACAACATCTGAATACTTATTACATTTATACATGTTTGCTGTTTTATAAATTTTGAGCATGTGTTGTTCGTTAGAGCCTTAAAAATACTATATACTTATGACAAGGCTCACATACTGCGCTGGATCCACAGATGACTTGTTTGTGCTGACTCCCGTCAGATCTCCTTCAGCTATGCTTTCTGTCCCATGGGGCTGCTGCAGAGCTCCTCCTAGGAGCAGCAGAACTGTCAGCCTTGCCATTTGCTTGTTGCTCACCGTGTTTTCATTCTTGATATTATCTTAAATCCACTATTTCTTTGTGGAATCTTTTTTAATTTTTTAAACCAGCTGTTCTTTCCAAGAAGATTGGTTTAGTTAGAACTAGATAATGTAACCCATAACTCCACTCTTCTAGACAGCTGTGTATGGTAAGTCAGTGAAGAGCACAGACAAGAGAAGGACCTTGAGCTCTGGATGGCTGGTGAAACCCCAGTGCCCCATGTGCTGCCCACGAAGCCATCCTGTCTACAGTGCACAGGGTGACAGTGTCCCTGTCAGGCAGTGTACTTAAAATAACTGTGAAGTTTAACTTCCTTTTTAAAAGCTATAAACAAACAGAAACAGCTCTGATACTGACTTCTCCCATCTGAAGGAGCCATCTTCAATACCATTTCACCCCGCTTTCACGATCGCTGGGTCCCTAGTATAACAGGTGTACCTGCAATTCTTTGTCACCCAGTTTTGTAGCTCCCCTCTAGCTGTCTATCCCAATCTCAGTCAGTACACAGCAGGAACAGAAGAAAGAATTAGGATGAATTTTTTGGTGTACTAGAGACCTCTTTCTTAGGTTAATATTTGTCAAATCATTGAGGCTCTTAAAGTACAGTTTTTCTTAAACTATATATATGTAAGACTTATTGTGCTGCGAGCTGCCCCATTTTTCCATCTTGGCTAGAACATCATAAGAGAAATCACCAACTGTTTGACTGTACACCGACCTCGTGATGATGATAGCCACGTGTTGGTCCTTATTCACTGCTCAATACTGATCTCCTTACAAATGTTATATTTCTGATTCTTAAGAAACCTGTGAGGTGGACATTATATTTCTGTAGAACAAATTAGGAAACTGAGGCACACAAAGGTAAAGTTGTGCTGAGCCTAAGCAGAAAGTGAACAGACTTTTCAATGTGTCATTAAAAAATGTATATGGGTGTACCTGTCAGACAGATCCCAGGAATAAAAGCTGTGTGCTCTGGGTGTAGAATGTTTTACTCCCTGGTGAACCTGAGACATTTACCCACCTATAAATGTCACTTTTCTCTTCCTCTTGCTGCCCTGCCTAAGTGACACGTGCCAGCATCCAGAGTTGCACTTAGCACTTGCCAGAGTCTGGGAGCAGGAACAGAGCACCCTCTCACCACATCCCCCTCACGTTGGACATCATCCCTTTTGCACTGATTCCTGGTTGAAGCATCATTCTAGCAAAGAGACCTGTTTTCTTTGTTGTCTCTTTTGTCCTACCACCTGTCCCAAGCAGGGGTTTTCTGATCTTGGGAATAGGGATGGGAGAGTACAAACTAAGCAATGTTGAGTTATTTTTGTGAATGTGTTAGCTATTTCCAATTTTTGACATTAAGTTTTCCAATAAATAAAAAATTGACAAAAGTCATGCAATGGCTAGCTGCTTCCACACAGCTTACATTCTTCAATATTTACTATTTTTGCTTCTTCTATGTATTTTTCTGAATTTAAAGATACATAGACATTAAGACACAAATTCCAAATAATTAATATTGTGTCTTCTAAAAATAAGGATGTTCAGGACAACCTGCTCGGGCACCCCTCATGTCCCTCTCTCAGACAGGAGCTTTCTTTCCCTCAATAAACATATTCTGCTCATTAAAATAAATAAATATGAGAATTTTATCTCTACAGTAAGGTTATTCTACATGATTATAATGTCATTTTCATACATTAGAATATTAACACAAATTCCCTAGTATCCCTTCAAGCTCAGTGCAGTTGTCCTTTTGAAATATATTTTATATTGATCTCTAAACTAAGAGTCAGTTAAGCTTAATGCATTGCATTCGGTTTTCATATCTCAAATAGTTTTAAGATTTTTAGGTGTTTTGTTGCAAAAAAGGTAGAAATTAGAGGTCTGGATGATTTTCAAAAATGTATCTAAATCTTATCTCACACAAACAACTTTTCAGGTTAAATAGACTATTGATCTAGATTGTTCCGGTGGGTTCTCATTAGGTAGTAAGTGGTGCCGGATATGTTAGGGTTGTAAAATACAGAAGTCTCTAAAGTGTGCGCAAGAACCACACTTCCACAGAGGCAGTCTGTCATCTGTAAATGTACGTGGGACACTTAATAGTTTGATGTTGTACGTGTGAAACCATCTCATAAGCAAAGAGTGCATCAAGGGTTTTGGCTCAGTACTGATAATGGATTCTAATAGATTGAAATTAAATGTGACTTAAGTGACAGGAAAACCATGCCAGCTAAGTAAATAATTGAGTAATCATCCCTCAGTTAATCCTGGTGAGTTAAATTGCTAGGCTGGAATCGAGGGCTACTGTCCACATTTTACCCCGAATAGAAACTGGATTAAGTGTAAGAGAATAACCAGAAGCTACTCAGAGAAAGGACCCATCCTTTGGTGTGTCTGCTTGTTGCGCTGTGAAGGTTATGGTAAGGAACTGAATACTGAGGAAAAAGGAGTCACAGAACATAGAAAAATGTCATATACATTGCTTGGGAATCAGCCAATTTGAAGGTGAGTGATAGCACACCTTTGCACTTTTGTCTTGTCCTAATTTGATGAGTAGGGTCAATGACTATGGCTTGTCCTTGGGCCCCTGGATGACCTTGCATCAGTCACATAACAGAACACTTACCTAGATCTCCCATTGCCTCATCCATAGATGAATGACTTGGGCAAAGAATCCTGAGCTGCCTTCCAGCTTTTGAAATCAGGGATTTTAACAAGCTAGAGATCCCTATTAAATAGTGTGATCTTGCTTTCTCTTATGTCATTAGACCTGCTGTTTGTCATGTTGCCCCTGTGCCACTAGAGTCCCCCAGCTGCTCCTAGATCATCAAAACACTTAGTTTATACAGAGCACACAAAGTACACAAAGTTGTACTTTGTAAAGATCAGTCGTGTGCCCCTTACACTTTATTAACCAGAATGTTTTGTTAGAATAGCCCATTCTGTGACCATGTAGGATAAGAGAAATTTTACTGTAATTAGAGAAAGATTTACATATTTTTTAAAAAAATGGAATAAGGACTAACACATTAGCTTCTACTTAAAAGCCACTAACATTCACGGTAATTCAGCAACCTAAGAGAAAAAGAGCCGACCCTACTCATTACCCAGGGCAATGTTGTGTTGAATTTTAATTATAAAATCAGTTCAGCATTGGTATTTTCCAGGTCAGCAGAATGTGTCCTGTGTAGCCTTCACCAAACTTCTTAGACCTTGACAACTATATTTCTCTTGCATAAAGTGGGAATGCCTATGTCAAAGAGTCGCAGACATGAAAGTAAACCACAGATCACGTTTGTAAAGCAACCGCTGCATACGAGGCATCAACAGATGCTCATGTCATAGACAGTGAGCCATCACTGAGTCCACAGTGTAGGGTCTTCCAACCAATCTGCATGATCAAGAACTTATTACATTATGTCAGTCATCTTAATTGGTTCATAACATTGGATTGACCTTGTAGCAAATCACTGTCTAATTCGTAACCTAAGGCAGATAGAACCTCCTCTTAGTTTAATATAAAAATAACTCAAACTGCATCACTGTTCCATTATCTGAAAAAGACTGACAATCATTCCTTAGCCCTTTTAATTATACTGGCCCCAGGAATACAAAACCAGCTTTCTTATCTCTAAGTGTAAACATGTGTTGAGTCATAAGAGCAAAGATCCACAAAACAGTTTTGTTTAAAATGTTATGATTATTGTTTATATTTGGACCTGGGCTGCGTCTGATCATATTTCCCTAGATAAAAAACCACAAAAGGCAAAAATATGATAAAGCTAAGAAATCATTGATAACACCAGCATTATAATACCCAACTACTAGATTATAAATGATTTAGTATTTGTTTCTATAACGAATTCAAGACAAAAAAGCCCTCAGACTCTTCCACTCAATTTTTGTGTCTTAGAAACTTGGGAATAACCTTCATGAGGTTAGTGAAGACCCCCCCAACCTTGATAATGAGAAATGTGAGCACTATTAGCACATCTGCTTGGGTCCTTCCTCTTCCTTTTAATCATCTAGTTAACCATTGTCATGTTTATTGCTATACTCAATATAGGGAATGACTAGATTTTAATATAAGGAATATATTATATGTGTGTGTGTGTGTGTGTGTGTGTGTGTGTGTATGTGTGTGTGTGTTCAGGGCCTCACTGCATAGATCAGACTCATAATGATCTGCCTGTGTTCAGCCTCCCAAGTGCTGGGATTACAGACACGCGCCACCACACCCAATCTCAATCACCAGCTCAGCACACCCTGGGGGTGGGGCCAGCACAGCAGGTCAGGGGACCTAACTCCTGGCCCTGACTCTGCCTAAGCAGGCACTTTAATCCACCAAGCTATTTGGCCAGCCCTCGTATTTCTATTTTTGTTTTATGTATATTGTACTTGAAGTAAGGATAGCATCATCTTGATACAACTGGGAGCACAGCGAACCTCAGCCTCCTTAGAAACTGAGCTGTAAGGGCATGGGTTTGTGATGATTTAGATATCTCTGAACCCAAACACATAGGCCTATGACCCTCTGGGGACAATGTCCCCCAGTGCCAGTTCAGGGTCTCATCTAGACACACACGTCAGCATAGACCCAGACTCCAGTGATCCTCTCTTTTTTTGTACTAGGAAATAGCAGTTTCTTTGGTTTTAATCAAAATTTCTCATAATCTGGTTTAACGATGTCATAAATGCATTGGTTTCCTCTGCCCCAGGTGAATGAAAGTATTTACCACTAAAAATAGATTATTAGTTTTATAGCCCTGCCTACATCCATACCTCTATCAAGAATATGAGAAGAGATATTAAATCTCAATTTTAATAAAATTATTGACATCATTTGGGAGTTTTATAACACTTGACATTTGCTTTCAGTGTTGAGGGAAGAAAAAGAAACTAAATTGATTTGGAATTTATTTCCAAGGTTAGAGTACGACAAGTTACTTTAAACATAAAATATATATGCTGCTTTTGAATGCAATGAGCAGAATGGACTGTTGATTCTGAAAATGAACATAAATTTTAGAATAAAACGGGTCATGTGGTAATGATAATGTAATTTGACTGCTAAATGAACCTCTTTTATTATATTCATCATTGGACTCCTATTGCCACCTAGACAGCCTTCAAAATTGATATAAAGTGATGTTTGGACCTGAAAACCAGCTCAAGAGAGAATAAACAGAGCACTTGCTGGCAGCTCACGTCTTCTCCATAGTGTTTCTTCAGCGTCACCTTTTGGTCATGGTTACCAGAATTAAAAGACTCTTTTGCTAGACGAACATCTTCAAGTGTGGGATTCCTTGCAGAAAATATCTGTCCACTTTGCAGTGGGCTTTGCTTCCACTCACTAACGAGGCAGAGGTGCGGAGCGGACGGGTGGCGGTGGGTTCCGCAGCAGTGTTGGCCGGCACAGGCAGGCGCAGCCGGGAGGCCCAGCAAGAGCTCTCAGGCTCCTGCACTGCTTCTGCGCTGGTCAGCCCACATCGCATCAGCTGCTTTACACGCCAGACGATGGATTTGGAAGAGCTCCTAGTAGTATGAGAGGAAGGATGAAGGAAAGCGCTCACCTCTTTGGTATTCGTCGCTGGACCCGTAAGGGTAACTGCGCAGGAGTAGGTGTCCCTCATTGAATACATGAGAACCGTTTCACTAGGAACCAAGTCTGTCAGGAAGTTTCCTGGCTAAACCATCAGGTTGTGGCCAGATTCTCTTTAAAAAATGCTGGACTCTGTAATTATCACCTGTTTTTCAGGAAAAGCACCAGGAACTGTGCACAGAAGCCAGCAGCCATCCAGTTTATTTTATGTACTATTCCTGTACCATGAACAATGGAGTGCCTCAGCTGGTCTCTTTTGCTTTTGCCTTCCTGAAGAGAACGCCAGTTTATTTACTCCTGTGATGTAGATAGATGTTAAACTCTGTGATTCATTTTAAAATGAAATTTTAATTAGTTTCTGCTATTCTCAGCTCATTGCCATCAGCAGCCATCTTGATTGAAGATGAAACAAAACAAATGGGGGCCTCGTGAGAGAAGCCACAGCCTTTTCCTGATCGGAGGACAAGAGCCCATTGTCAGAGGCAGCTGCAGGACCCTTTGCCCAAGCACAGGCTCAACCGCCAGGGGCCTTGGAAGGTCTGGAGGTTCACTCTGATGGTTCTTCCTCTCTAATGAGGTCGCCTCTCTGCACAATGGGTGGGGCAGAGACCAGACATGCAGATTGCAATTAGTCTTGTTTCCAGGTATCTCCCATAGCTTCCAAACAGCCCCAGGAACTAGAAATGAAGACAGCTCTTCTCCAAAGGCATAAAACAAGGGCGAGGCACGTGCTTTAGGGAGCATCACTGAAGGCCAGGTGCTGCGTGGCACTGTCTTCCCCACAAAGCACATGCACATACAGAGCGGCTGCATTTCTGTAATAATCATGCTGGCCAGGGGTTTGCCTAGAGACTGCTTTGTAACAGTTACAGCTTTCTCATTTACAGTTTTTTTCTTTTTTAATAATCAGAGTGAATCGCTATCCACAGTAACACACACACACACACACACACACACACACCATAGTTTAGAGGCCTAAAATGACCCACTGTACCCTCCATTCTCAGTACCATATTCTACAAAATAGGAATAATATGATCACAACCTATGTGAGCTATTAGAATCTCATAACATGAGAAAATGCTTTAAAAATTCATGCATCCCCTTCAGATGCAGCCTCTCACATCAGCTAGCCCTAACACTAACATTTCTGGGAATATCACCCAGAGAATGGAAGCAAATGCACATCTGCCCACCCCTCCTCTCACCCCTTTTTGCAGGACCTGATTTGAGTTGTGAACAACAGAGCTCTCCTAGCCGCTGGGCTGGGGTGGTTCAGGACACAAGGGTGTGGCACATGGCAGCTATTACAATCTCTGCTGTCCCAAAGGCTGGGATTAGGATGCTTAAGTTGCCATGACAACAAGCTGCCACTTGGTTCCTGCTTGTCAGATCAATTGCCTGGGACAGCACTGGTGGCTGATTTTTTGTTTTATGAGCATTTCCTTAAAAGAGGAAAAAAAAATAACCAGAGCAGATTCTGTGTCTAACTTGGATTTTTCTGTCATCTTAATTCCTGAATAGTTTTTGGATCTGGTTATAAACCAGTATAGTAATTGCCTTTTCCCTGGATATATTTCCTCTAAGTGAGACAGAATGAAAGCTTGGAACTTAAAACCAAATTTTGCTTGAATTCTAGCCCAAAGCTGAGGAAGCAAGCATTCATCCAAGGGAAAACATTTGCTAGAGTTTGATCAGGATGCAAAGGCACCCATCAAAATCTCAGTATATCTCCTTATCTTAAATTTATTGATGCACAGCCATCTGTATAGATGGATTTATCAGGCACCACTATAGATATTTGCAGATTCACTCGGTCCTCACAGAGCTTTTGGTGGTGGGCATTGCTGATCCCTTTGTTCAAAAGGGAAACTCTCCAAAACCTCAGCAGTGCTGCTATGCCCAGGCCAGGATCTCTTCCACTGTACAGAGCCACTTTTCTGTATGGCCTTTTTTTGTTTTTTTTTTTGGCCAGTTCAGCCTGCCCTGAAAGTGGGTGTGGCAGGTGCAGCATATAGCAGTGGGTATCAAACCACAGTCCCCTGCACCTGCCTAAGCTTTCCTAAGCAGGTGCTTTAGACCACTGAGCTATCTGGCTGGCCCTGCATGGCCATATTAATGGGCTTCTTCATTCTTTGCAGAGAGATCAGTGACAACCAAGATAAAACAGATTAGTGACTGCCACTTCCCTGTCCTCTGACTTCTGGCTGAGAGTTCCCGCATTACTTTCTGGCCTCAGGATCAGATCAACTAGTGAGAGACTCCCAAAGGGAAAGGTTACCCATGATCTTTTCTGACCAAGAATCCTGAAAGGCTTCTGGGTTACCTGACCGCCTTGGGCAGAACCAGCACCTCCATGGGATTCTTAGGGGCGCTCTGCAGGCTTGGAGCAGCTTGGGACAGTCCATGCCTCTCTAACCTTGTGGGCTTGCCTTGAGTAGGACTATGACATGATAGAAGATGTGTTCAAAAGGATTATCCAAAGGCCATATGCAAATTGGATATCAGTGATGAGACCGGATTTATAATCCAACTAGGAAGCCATTTCAATAATCTGGGTGAGGATTGATGATGTCAGGTGGGAGACAGGGCCAGAAGAAAGAGAAGATAAATGGCAAATGTGGGGTGAAGGGAGACTTGGAAGGACTAGGAATGAAGAGGTGGGTCTAAACCCTTAGAACAAGGTGGTGGCACCTAACAGAATCCACAGGGTGTCATAATCTCTATGTTCTTGTCCTTCTTTACATTTCTTTTCTTCAAATATGTATTAACAACCAGGATAAACTTAGCATTTTTATATCCACTTTATGGTGTTTCATTTAATTACTTATGTTGTTATCATATTGCTTTGTGCTACTTTTCATTGCAGATGGATTAACTAAACTTTGTTTTGCCGCCAGAGAACAAACTGAATTACTATTTATAATGTCGTTTCTATGGAAAATGAATTACAAATTTCAAACAGCCTTGCATCGAATTTTTGAATATGGAGCTGTGGACTTTTATTTGAAAAAGAGATATACTTGTAGTAGATTTGATATTGACTCAGAAGAAAGGTAAAGTTGAAAAGCATATATTTGCATAAAAATTAGAATTTAAAGGATGGAAATTACTGAAAAGTAGGCAGTAGGAAGAATAGAGGCAGCAATATATGCTGTTTGTTCAGCTAGCCTACCACTAAAAGAAAAACCAGCACAAGCTCTCCTTCACATAAAACTTAAAAAAATCAACTTTGTTATGGTGAAAATTAATCATAGCTTTGTGAAGATAAATTGCCATTTTAAAAGGAACCATTTTCAGTGGACATATCTGAGCTGTAAAGAAAAGCTTATGACATCAAGTAATGTACATGTATTGGGGAAAAGCAGACTGAGTTGCACATTCTAGTTTAAGCTGATTTTAAATCAGTGCACTAAGGGCTGACCAGATAGCTCAGCAGACTAAAGTGCCTGCTCAAGCAGGTACAGGACTGGGGTTCGATTCCCAACATGCCATGCTGGCCCCACCTGCCAGGGTGCATTAAGTCAGTGATTGAGACTGGGTGTGGTGGCGTACACCTGTAATCCCAGCGCTTGGGAAGCTGAAAACAGGAGGATCACTACCAGTCTGATCTGTATAATGAGACCTTGTAGACCCTGTACTAAATACCTAATAAATAAAGTTAAATGTGCAAATCCTAATAAGTTTAAAAAAAAAATCAGTGCACTAGACTATGGCAAAGTACAGGTTGCCTGTCTATGCTGCCCATACAAAAACCAAATGAGTCACCCAGAGGTGGCACATGTGCCTTTCTACAAGGGTCTGCTGTTGAGAGGGTCACTCAGGATCCAGGCTTCTGTGTTTGAGTCGACTCAGCAAGTCTGTCATGCTAGTACCAGTAGAAGCACTGGAAGAAGCTTGTGATCCCTCTGTGCCATTCAGGAACTTGTAATTTAGTTGGGGGGACAAGACAAATGTATGTGAATCAGTTAGAATTTGTTCAGTTACCAAATTGTTGGGTAGGTTTTTAAATCACAGGCATACTGGGAGAGAAGTGGCAGTGACAGAGAGGCCTTTTTGAACAGAAGTGGCTTAGGGCACTTTGTAAAGGAAGCCAGAGTAAGGGAGCATTCAAATGGATTCAGCAGGGAATGTGGCCACCCTGGGTAAAGAAGGACAAATGTGCTGGTGAGGGAGAAGGGTAACAACCTCCCCCTGAGTGTCTGCATCAGGCATTGTGGGCAGATTTGGAAGGCCCAGAGCAACCGACCATGTCTGCACTTGTTGCACCAATGACAGGAGACAAAAGTGACTACCAAAGGCATGTGGCATCAAGAGAAATCACAGAGCAGGAGCAGGGGTGGGTAACCGCCCTGGTGCTTGCTTTCCACCAGGCCACACTGATGGTGTGGCTGACGAGCTTTAGAGTAGTGGTTCTGGCGTGCTTCTGGCTCTTAAATAAAAACATCCAGATCTGAGATGGACAAGGGGAATAGCCTTAACCTGAAAGTGTCAAATGCAGCTATGTTGAGAGAAATAAGTCCACATGGAAAAGGGCTTGCAAAAGAGAGACTGAAGCTGAGGGACTCTTGTCAATTTGCATAAGTTGTAGCCCAGGCTGGAAGCGCATGTAGGATTCCAAGAAATTAAAAATATAGCCGAATCGAATTGACCATCTTTCATGATCCTGAAATGATTCCCCATAAGTAAAATGTGCTCATCGCCGGGAAGTGACCAGTCAGTTGGATATGGTCAGAAGATAGCACCCATTGACAAATTCAATGAATTTTTCACTTTTGAGGCATTGCGTAGAAAAAGCCATAAGGTTATCTGACTGGCGCACATTGCCCAAGAACCCCCACTTTTCTCACTATTGACTGAGGCTGAAATAATAACAGAAAGGATCTGTAGCAGGATTGTGCTTTCATCCTGAACTTCTACTCCTACCGTCATCATTCCGGAAAGCCTTTCTGGCACGGCAGGGTTGGTTGGGCGGCCCCACCACTCACCAGGCCCCAGGGCCATCATTTCCTTAGTGCCACCTCTCCCATCAGCCAGTGATCTGCTCTTTGCCCCACAGGGCTGTGCCTACACAGCAATGCCCAGTAGCCCACCCATCCACAACCTGAGGAAGCAGTAACTGCTTAGCAGATTGGGAAATGAAAGTTGGAGTCAAACCATGGACCTTCCGCGTCCTCAACATGACTATAGACTCAGGGTAGAAGGTAAGGGGCCAGGGAGAGGGCTTTTTTGGACTACTTCTTAACTACCTTTCAGTAACAGGTCCACTTTAGAACTTGGTCATTTTAAGTGTAGATTTGGAGTGGCTCTTAGAAAAGTTTTTTTAAAAATCTCTAAGAAATGGTTGAAAATTAGCCCCAAATTTAAAACTTTTAAAATGAGTTGGAGGGGCCTGCCAAATAGCTTGGTGGATTAAAACACCTGCAAGCAGGTGCTTCAATCCCTGGGCCTGCCATGCTGGCCTTGTCCCTGGGGCATACTGAGATGGCAATTGGGACTGGGCGTGGTGGCATGTGCCTATAATCCCAGCTCTTGGGAAGCTGTAAACAGGCAGATCACTGAGTCCAATCTAATAGCTAGACCCTGAACACCCTGCTGGCCCTTCCCTAAGATACAGAAAAAATATGAGTTGGAGGAGCAAGCTATCTCTCCCAGACTCTGGGTGCAGCAAAATTGCTGGGTGCAGCGAATTGTCTGGCTTGGGGGTCAGAGGCCAGGTTTTACTCCTTCAGCACAGCCTGTGTGTGGAGAGCCCAGCCAAGTGCTGCCTCTGCAAGCAAGCAGCCTTGCTGGGGCCTGGCTGCGTGGCCTGCGAGCTGTGTTTGTGCTTTTCTACCTTGAGCATTTTGGGTTCCACTTCTTTCCCTTAACAAGTGGAAACTGCAGCTGCCACACATCCCCTGGCAGCTTCCATCTTCCAAGCCAACATGTGAAACAAGTCAGTGTAAAATGTTCTAAAAATATTTGTGTAATGCTGGAAAATGCATATTTCCAATATGCTCTCCTTTTGAGCATTTTATCTTGGCAGTAAGCATTAGCTTTCTATGCTTGTGTTCTTTAGGCGTCAGGCCCATTTTTAGCCAGGTGATTTTGCTTCTATTCGTGTACTTTATGAACCTGGCTCAGGTATAAGAGTACGCAGCATTTTAAAGTCTTGGTATTCATCCAAGCAACAAAACTTTATTCAACACTCATTGGCATTCGTTGTCTTAGGTGCTGAACATAAGAAAGTATGATATTTGAACCCTCCCTCAAGTGGTTTATAACAGGTAAACAGACAAGTCAATAATAGGATGTGGAAATAAGCAAGTACACAGATAATCAGGACACAGCGTGATGTGTCCCATGCAGAAGCCACAGAGGACAGGAGGAGCTTGAAGGAAAGTGTTAGTGATCAGGGAAGGCTTGCTGGAAGACAGCGAGTTCTGCTTCATGTGTAAGGGTGCAGAGGGAGACAGGAAGGATGCCTGAGCAGAGCTAGATGTGATCTGAAGCAGCATGAGAATTTAGAGAGGACTGTAGGCAACTTCGCCTGCCTAAGACAGGGAGTGTGGGGGTAACAGTGACTGGGGTGGAGTGGGGAATATAGGCAGAATGAAAATGTAGAGCTCTTTGCATTTGATGTTCGGAGCTCTTTACTCAATTGTTTTATTAGCTGGACTAGAAAGCAGTGCAGTGTGATGAAAGGAGGTGATAGCACCATATTAGTGCTTCGTTCAGATGACCTTGACGTAAGTAAGAAAAACAAATTCTTCTAGAGGGTTGAGGCATATGCAAAAAAATCAGACATTTAATTGCTGGTGATCGAAGTAAGGTCTGTAAAAGCCTGAACCCTGGCAGTATCAGGGATTTGAAGGAAGAGATGTGAATGTTAAGGGAGAGTTGATAGGCTGTGTGTGTGTGTGTGTGTGTGTGTGTGTGTGTGTGTGTGTGTGTGTGTGTGTGTGTGTGTTTTCCAGGTTTCTAACTTACACATGCAGATTGATATGAGATGCTAATACCTTAGGCACATGAGCCAGAGAATAAGTTTGGATGAAAAGACAATGAGTTGAGCTTTGTTAGATGTGAATTTATTTGTGGAAATTGAAAGTGCAGGGGCCAGTGAGTTAGCTTAGCAGACTAAAATACCTGCTTAAGCAAGCTTAGGCCAGTGCAGGGACTGGAATTCAATCCCTGGTACCACATGCAGCTTCAGCTCGGCCCCAGGTTAGGCTGAGCCAGCCACAGCGTCCAGCTTGGTGGTGCATGCCTGTAATCTCAGTGCTGGGGAGGCTGAAAATAGGAGGATCACTGTGAGTTGGAGCTGCATAGTGAGACCCTGCAACAACCAAGTACACTAAAAAAAAAAAAGTGCACAGCAGCATGTATGAGTCTGGGGTTAGGAGGAAAGGCCTGGGCTTGACAAGTAAGTGCAGGAGGGTGTTGGATGTGTACAAGGGGTATTAGAAAGGAAAAGAACATGAGAGATGTTGGCAAGCAGATTGTTAATGATCAGATCTGGGTTTGAGTCCTGGTTCGACCCTTGTGCTCACTGTGTGACAGGAAGGAAGTTGTATAGCCATTCCAAGGCTGCCTTTTCTCAGTCAATCAGAAGGTCTGTTGTATGGCATTGTTTAGTTATTTATTCAGCCACCCATTAAGCAGAAACAGTTCTTACTATATTCATGGATTTGGAAATACCGTGTATGAACACAGCACTGTCCATGCTTTGAGCTGTCTCTGAGCATTGTGTTAGAGGAGGGAAGCAGACCCTCAACACATAGCAGCAGAAACATGGACCACTGGAGACAGTCCACAGAACCTAATAGGACAAATGCGAGACCCTTGGCCTAGTGGGGTAGCACAGAGCGAATCCTCCAATGGTTCCAGCAGCAGTGATACTTGCTGTCACTATTCGTGGAATGGTGCAGGCATACTCCAGGTCCAGTGTGCACAGAAGCAAATGGGAGGGGAAAGGTTGACACTTATGAAAACAGTGACTATAACAAAATCTAACAAGCAGGAGAAATAATGCTTTCAAGAGCTATGTAGAGAAGACTGGTGGTAGAAGAGTGGTTTGGGGTTTGGGGATGTAAGACTTGAATATATTAATGTCCAGAAAATGAGAAAAAAGGCATCGCTGGACACAGGCAGATGCAGAGAAAAATACCCTTCTGGAGCCAACAGAGAAAGCATGTGAAGAAGATCCAAAAGGATGTTTGCATTCTAAAACGGTACATCGTGGACACTTAAAAACAGTGCTAACTATGATGCAAAGGTAGACATGGTACTGGGCTTCTGCAGAGACAGGACCATGAAGTAAAGTCACTGAAGGGAAAGGAAAAGGTGACAGTGCCAGGTCTGGGGAAGACCATGAGGAAAGGGAAGACTAGAGTGGTCATAGATCCCTGGAAGGAGAAAAGGCAAGGAGCTGCTTGGTGCAGTGAGCTGGAATCTGAAGGGCAGGGCCTTCTGCCTTGCTTCTCTGAGATTCAGGAAAAGTGGAATGGGTGGATGAAAAGGCAGATGTTGAGGTACAGAAACATTGCAGGCTGCTGGTCTTTAATGTTCTTAGTAAGGGAAACAGTACCTTTAGGTGGAAGGCTCTTAGCAGATGCTACAGGGAATGGGAAAAGCTGTGTAGACCCAAAGGTAATGGTGTTGTTCTGTTTTTTGTTGTTGTTGTTGTTGTTTTTTTTTTTTTTTTTTTTTTTTTTTTTTTTTTTTTTTTTTTTTTTTTTTTTTTGTGCCAAGGATTGAATTCAGAACCTTGTGCTTTCCAGACAGGTGTGACCCAGAGAAAGAAATAGGGTGACTTTTTCCTCTTGCTTGCTAAAGATGCTCATGCTTATGCTTGTTCTAGTTACCATTGCCATTGATTTTTAGTAGAATCACTCTGAAATCTATATTACAAGGTCATCCTAGAGGAAAGCAATGAAGACTTTAAGGCAAAAGATGATCTCCTAATCCAGAAACCAGACAAATAGCACACACCAAAAGAAGTGTGTTGTGCTCGCTTAACTTGCATATGTTTTAATTCATGCAGTTGTGTCCTATAAAGAAATATATGGCTCAAAAATCTCAAGCACTTAAAGCATTTAAAATGTAGTCCATTAAAACCCAATTGCTGAGCAGGTACCACACCCAAATTGAAAATATTTCAGGTCTATTTTCCCACAACATCAAATCAGTGAGAACTTTGACTTGTGTTCGTCCTGGTTCTGGCTGGAACAATGTTGAATGCACATTTCTGCTCTCTTTATTTGCTTTCTTAATATATAATATTCCTGCTTGCCAGACAGTGGCAGTTTGTGTGTAGAAATTAATGTTTATGCCATTATTTAGACCATCAGCTTCTAGTATTTTTATCTCAGGCTCCTCTGCGGTCCTAAGAATTGCTCAGAATTCCAAAGATCTTTTATTTGTGTTGGCTATTTGAAACAACAGTTACAGAAAATAAGCCAAAGAAAATTCTATATTTATTAACTCTTTTTAAAAAGCAGTAATGTCATTATACATTATGAATAATCATATTTAACTTACTAAAAGAGATGGCTGAATTCTTTTATCTGTTCCTGCATTCAGTCTGTTGTGATAGTTTGCTCTTGTTAAAAATACATAAAGATAGCATAGCCTTACACAACCGTGTCGTGTATACATCTGTTTTCTGTTGCCAAGGACACAAGAAGTATTTTAGATTCACAGCTCTGGGAGTTCAAGATCAAGAGCCGTATGTGGTGATGGCCTTCTCCCTGGCTGAGTCCCAGAGTTTCCTAGGGCACCACGTGATGAAAGACAAGTAGTGTTGTGTACATCGCTTCTGGCCTGTGTCCCACTGCTTGCAGAGCCACCCGGATTCTATCATGAGAGCTCTGGGCTGACGATCTTATCCCGAACACATCCAAAGAGCCTGCCTCTAAAGCCAAGAGTAAAGGAGAACTCCTGCAGGCTTGTAACGGGATGACCTAGATCTGACATGAGCCTGAGGCGTGGCATCCCACCCCCACTGCTCAGGACCAGCATGTAAAAGTGCTTGCAGGTTCCCTCAAGATCTCGACAGCATAAAAGGACCCAGAGTCAAGAAGAGTTTACTACTATGGATTTCCTCATGGTAGCCACCCTGCTTCTTCCAGGGTGTCTTCATTCTGCTCTCCTCTTTTACCTGGCCCAAGCCTGCTCTGAAAAGCCAGATTCTCCCTCACTAGTCACTTTTTCAAATAAACTTTACCTCTGCCATCTACACATACTGAGATATAACCTTGTTATATCTCACAATGAGTATTGACTTTCAACACATGAATACCTGGGAGACACAACTCAAATCATATACAAACCATGGCTTGTAGGGAGGAATATTTTAATAGACTACAAAGGTAAATATGGATATTTTTATAACTATACCAAAGTTTAGCAAATGTAAATTTCTTGAAAACTAGTTGCAATATGGAACCTGAAGTCCTATTAGGTGACTTTATTATACCCTGTTACATTAAAATCCATTGGTTTGCCTTGTATTATTTCTTAATATACTACTAATGTATGCATGCTTTTTAGGGTTTTTAAAATGTTTTTCTCTACTAAGGATTGAACCCCAGGCTTTCACAGTGAGCTTCTTCTCCAGTCCTGCTTTTGAATTTTTCACCTTGACACAAGGTCTCGCTAAATTGCTGAGTTGCTCAGGGTGGGTTTGAATTTGTCCTTCTCCTGCCTTAGCTCTCCAGAGTGCTGATCCTCCATGCCTACCTCTGCATGACTTTTTAACACCAGTGAATTAAGCAAAAGCTTTGATAATAATAACATAGATAGAAAATATAATATTAAAAGTTGTGTTCATTAGTGTTGCCACAGTTTCATCAGTAAACATCTTTAAAGTGTAGGAGTCCCCTCCTGGTTCTTGTCTCCATCCAAGAAGTTTATATTTGTAATCCCAAAGATACATTATTGGAATCCCACCAAGTTAATTTCAGGCTACCACTCCCAGTGCAACCCATGGTGAAAATAAAGATGTTAAAGCATATTTATAATTATGGAGAGCCAAGGGGTCCTAAGTCCAGCCATGGTGATGGCTATCCGAAACAAAGGCCTTGACTCAGGGCTGAACCTGGGTTTTATTCAGTCATAAAGGAGGAGTGGCTTGAGGATGACTGACTGAGAATTTCAGGAAATAGGTGAGTGCTGTGAGCTGGGCTAAGTAGGAAGCCTGCATTTACCTTTGCCATCTGCAGAGAAGGATATGCAGAAAAAGTGATTTGCATTATTCTATTGAGATAGTATCTAATTTGGGGGGTCTCGTGCTTCAGCTCTGATGTGTAATATTTCAAGTCCCAGGAAGTCATAGCCTTTATCTCGAGGCCCAATCCCAGCCAGCACCATGGAGCACTGGCTCTTCATCCTGTCTTGACCTGACTCACATTAAAGAGCAGCAGGTGTGAGTTATCAGGGAAACATATATGCTGTCTTCAAAGACTACCACCAGCACATCGGCTAGACCTGTATACATTACTTTAGGCCAACTGAAAGGATAAACTGAAGTCCTAGCCAGCTCTGTACATATCAATAGAAGGAAATAGGGTCAGGCTCAGCCAAAATGGAGACCGTCACTCTTCTTCCAAGGAGAGCTGTTCAGGTGGTCCTCCACAGAAAGCTGTTAAGCTCATCTTAGTAGATATAGGTTTTCCAAAATGCTAATTTTTGCTTGAAAGTTGGAGTTTTATCATTAGCCACAAAAACATCAAAGTTGTTTCCTTAAAATAACAAGTTCACTTCGTGCAGTTTTGGGAAATGTCTTCCAAGTAACCAAGGTTGAATAACTTTAGTTTGTCTGTCAGTAATTATTTCAAGTGAAAATGGTTATGCAAGAAAAATGTGGCCAGTTGCACTCACAGCTAATTGGACATGGTGATCACAGAAGCTTACCTACTCTGTCATTTCATCTTGCAGGGTGTTGAGGAAATACTCTTCTTGTGGCACATGCCATGTTTCCACTCTTTTCCCACCTTGTACATATTTTAGTCCGTACTGTAATAAGGCAATCCATGTACATACTAGATTATCTTGGGTTTGCTTACTTGTTTGCTTATATCTTAGTTGCTTTTCAAACTATTTCTTTAAGTTGTGGTTTTATTAGTCAAATTATGGAGTCTTTCAAAGGCCACTTCTCAGATTTCTTATTCATTCTCAGTATGTAGTACATTTTGCCTATGCTCATAGAAGACATGCATAAAAGTGTCAAGTGAAGAGTTCAATGGGTAAGTGAAATTAATCAGGGTTTCTCTTAGGTGTTGTCTTTGACAGCATATATTTGTTCAACTGAATTATTAAGACAATAAGCATCACATAAAACAGTAACCATCATAATGGCGTGTGTTTACACAGCAAATTTATATTTGAGTATGTTTCTTTAATAATAGATTATGATACATTATTTCTAACATTTGTTACCCCTAGAGATTAACACTACTGGTTGAAAACTAAAATCTAGCATCTTCTTTGGTGCAAGGTGAGATTTTTGGCTACAGCATGATTTCCTGCTGGAGAGAGTAATTTGTTTGCTCTTTCTGAATTATACACAGATACCTATGGCCGCTTCACAAGATGAATGTCAGTATCATCAATGGCTTGTTGAAACTTATTTGTAAAATCTAGTAAGGTTTTTTTTTAAGGCAGTGTAGTTTCTTAAATCTGGTGGTCAAATATGTTGTACCTTGTAATGTCTGTGTCTCATATGGTTAAATTGGTATATTTGCTAAATGTTGACTTAAATAGTTCACTTCTCTGTAGGCATCCAATTAGAAATTAAATAAGTTTTTATGATCTACAAAGTATGACTGCAGGAATAAGTACAGTCTCAACTAAGCCTCTATTCTCCATTCACCCATCTCCTTCACTACCATTCCCTTGAGTAGCTGCTACTGGGTGCAATTCATTAGATGCTGTCAAGGTAAAAGAGAATCTGTGGTGTGGGTTTTACAGTTAAAGGATTACCCTTTAAGATTGTCTTCTCTACATGTAAACGTGTGTCCTGTACAGAGTGATTTATTTCAATTAAGCTAGTTTTTAGAAAGAAAATCCAGTTGAAGCTTTCAGTAATCTGATTTTCACATATTGTTTTCCATGCCCCTCAAAGTGATTGGTTCTGTTTTTTATTATTGTGTGTACCTTGCTCTTTCCCACTGTGGGTGAGACTTGCATTCCCCATGTGCCTGTTAATAGCAAGAGCCATGAGTGCCCCATGCCTGGAGGAACAGTGACCAGCAGGAAGGCTCTGCCCTGCAGCGGTTAACCATAGCAGCTCCTGAGGGCACCTGTAGGGCAACCCCATTGAGTCTCTGCAGGCAACCTTTGAACACCATGCTGCAGAACCCAGCCCAAGACTGTCTCGGCACATTGGAGCTGAGAGTGTGAGTGCAATCAAGGAGCCGAAAGGTGTTTCAGAAAATGAGATTGGTCCTCCTCTTCAGTTCTGCTCCATTGCAGAACTGCCCCAGTTTCCATGGGACTGTTCCAGTTGCAAGGCACTGGAACAGGGCCCCTCTTATGTTGTCCAGTTTCCCGGGCATTGGTACAAAATCTCAAACCTGGCAAGGTGGGAATGAAGCTGAGATTGTACCTGAGACTGTAGTTTTGCAGGCATTATGGAAGAATCAGACACAGCCAGGGTTTATTGATCTTCAGAGCATTTCTTGCCCTGCGCTGGTTGTGCTTCCCACCAACAGCAGCCCGTGCTAAGCCGCAAGCCCACTTGGCACTCAGTGCTTGTGCTAGGAGCTGCTGGTGTTACTGGGCCAGCAGTTGCCCTTGGTGCTCGCTCACCACAGCACTTGAAATGATTCCTTTCACAGTTGCAGATGGCTCTTCCAGCTCCACACAGGAGCACTGTTGCTTGCCTCATCTGGTTTCTGGAAGGAATTTTCTGGATTTTACAGTGGGACAACAAGCATGTCGGACTCTGCTGACCCAGGGAATTTTTACAAGATTAAATCAGCCATAAATTCTCTCTCTGGGCCTAGTTTGGTCCCTGAAAGTTCCTCTAGGTTTTTTTTTTGTTTTTGTTTTTTGTTTTTGTTTTTGTTTTTTTTCTCGTTTGTTGAGTACAGGGCCTCACCATACAGATCGAGCTCATGCTAATCCTACTATTTTCTCATTTGTTGAGTACAGGGCCTCACCATACAGATGGAGCTCCTGCTGATCCTACTATTTTCAGCCTCTCAGGTGCTGGGATTACAGGTATACATCACCATGCCCAGTTTCAATCACCCTGGGGTGGGATGGGCATGGCACTCCGGGGATGGAACCCGGGGTCCTTGTACCTGCCAAAGCAGGCACTTTAGTCCTCCAAGATATCTGATTGGCCCTAAGGTATTTGGGGTTTTTTTGTTATTGTTTTTATGTTTGTTTGTTTGTTTGTTTTTGAGAGTTTGGATTCAACTATATGCTTGTTTTCTCGAGACACGGAACTCCCATGTTCTCCAGCTGTGTTTGTGTGAGTCCCTTCTGTGGGAAGCAGGTGCAAGGGCAGGGTGCTCTCCTCTACAGAGAGCTGAGGGTCAGGAGCACTCAGGTACACTTGATCTTGGCCTACACAGCCTGCTGTCCATGTTATGCTATCAGTGAGAGCAGAGAACAGGGAATGGAAATACCCAGAGAGACAAGGATTTGCCTTCTATAAAATGAAAGCCAATATACCCAGGAAGTGTGTCATGTGAACAGATAATCTTATTTTGAAATTTCTGCTTCATGGGTTGGGGGGATAGCTGACAGCATAAGCACCTACCTTGAAAGCATAAGGACTTGAGTTCAATTCCCAGTACCACAGGCGTGCCATAACAGCCACTGAGAATGAGCATGGTGGCGCATACTTGTAATCCCAGAGCTGGGGAGGCTGAAAACAGTAGGATCACTATGAGTCTGAGCAGCATAGTGAGACCCTATACCAAATAAATAAATAAATATTTTTAAAAGAAAATAACTCCAACTTCTTTAGAGAGTTTTTTCACTCCTGCCTTCTTATACCTATATGCAATTTTAAAACTAGTGAGTATCATACCTTGAAGCAGGCCTGAATTCTTTTTCATTTTGCTTTGTGACTGTTAAACCTTGTGTCACTGCCAGAGGTTGGGGTGTTCAGAAAGCTGCTGTAGTATGTTCTTTGCCAAACATGTGCTTGCTGAGTTTAAAAAAAAAAAAAGATTCCCTCCATCTTGATGTCATTAGCATCCTTGTAGAGCTTATTCCCATGACTGACTGATCTTGCAGGCAGATTAAAGGTCTTTTAAAAATCTGATGCATTTACAGTGGATAAACACACATAAAATCTCTCTCCTGGTGAGCATGGTCAGTATGTTATGCTAGCAAAGATTATTGTGTTTTCTGCTAAGCGTGAGGATGCGGTAAGAGAAGCTGTCATTTGTTTGACTTTTCCCCCTCCACCCTTGCTTACCATTCAGTAGAAGTCAGCTTGCTTACATTTTTGCTGGCCTCTAGAGGGGGGGGGGGGAGCGGGGCTGTGGCTGGGTTGCCACAGAGCCCTCTGTGCTAGGCAGCAGCTAGTCCTGTTTGCCCAACTTCTGCACTGGTTTTCCCCCCAATCCTTGGCTTGGCTGGCTTTCTGCAGACCATGTGAACTCTGGCTTGCTTGCGTGCCAGCCAGGTGAGCTGCCTTTGGAGATGTTCAAGGGTGTTATAGTAGGAAGTCAAGAGTATTTAAGTAAAACAAACAAACAAGCAGTTACGGGGTTTTCTTTCTGTGCAATCTGTAATTTGGAGTTGCGGCTCGTGCTGTTTTACAAGGCGGCTGGTGCAAGAACAAGGCTAGAGCCCTACAATAATTTTGCTTTTGCAAGCAGCTAAAAATACCAAAATGTATTATAGCAAATGCCTTTGTCTGCTTGATTTCCAGTCATTCAGAGCATGTCCCTTGTCCTGTCATGTATTTGTTTTTAAAAAATGCCAGCTCAGGCTCAAGATACGTGCCACAGCCGGTGCTGGCAGCTCATAGAAGAAGACAGGGACCAAGGCACCCGCTGTTATCTTATAGGTTGTTTTCGCAGTGCCCGCTTCTGGCCTGATAGCTACCACTGGGGAGAAAAATGGAAGAATCCATTTCTCTTTTCTAAATTACATTTAAAGCAAGCCCATGATGTCACTCTCTTTGAACAAATAGCTGGCCAAAACGAATTGTTTCCAGTGGCTTTTGGAAATAAATCTGAATCGCTGTGCAGGGATAGCCATGATGTGCTAGAGAAAGAAAAAAAAAAAAATGAACACGGGACTATCTAAATGTTTGTCTCCCCCAGAAACTGTATTGAACCTGCCCTGTGTGTTATTCTTTGTTGGTACAGTCCCAGGGCATATTCTCAGTGGGCAGCGGGCGAGGCGGAGGGAGCAGAGACACAATCTCATTAATGATTCAACACGCCACCCTAGCGGCCGCTGGAGCACACAAAGAGGCTGTTAGCTTCGGCTGCTAAACTCACCTGGGAACCTTGGCAATTACCAGTGCCTCCTACCAGCCCGTGCACTCACATTCCCCCGCTCAAGCGTGGGGTGGGGGAGGGTAAGGATCTCGCAACACCCACACCCGGTAATCCCGACACGGTCAGAGAGCCATTGCTCTAGGAGAATAAGCATTTATGTGTCTCCTCATCCCCAGCCTCCCAGCCCAGCCCACTTTCTCCTGGCCAGCTGACCCTGTCTTCCTGCTCCCAGAAGAAAGAAAAGACCCCTGGGGACTGAAACCAGGGATGTAATTTTCTAAGTCTGTAATGTAAATACAACAAAAGTGCTAAAAAGTCAGTACCTTGCTGCTGCTTCCCAGAGTATTGGTGGCACAACCCAGTCATCCAGGCCAACTTAATGCTTTTTTTATGATTTGAGCCTTCTTCTTTTATAAGAATAGTGTACCATGTTTTGATCCTGTGGGTTTCATTTTTCCATTGATCCTCAAACCCAGAAAGTTCAGTTCTAGGACTGAGATTCTGATGTTTTCTTGGAAATTTATCTGGAAAGTTGTAGAAAATAACTTATCCAAGACAAGGCATCTCTCCTGTGGGCAGTGAAATTCTGAAAGTGAAATTGTCTGGTCCTGTGCCTGAGAGACTATATAGCAAGTGCCCCTTGCTGTGTGGAAGGTGGGAAGATCTTGTGTTGACCTTCTGCACACAAAACCACTGTGTAGCAGACAGCAGCAGGGTCTCCTCTAATTACCTCAGTTATGATGCTATCTTCCTGGGGTTAGAGTTATATGTCACAAGTTCAGGGATTAGTCCAACAAAACCACCTCCACTGAAGATGCCAGTCCCAAGTCCCAGGTGGTGACCATGCTTCCACCTCAACAACTATAAATTAGGATCCATGACCGCCTCTTCAGGTAACTTGCTAGAAGGATTCGTGGAACTTAGGAAACACTTCCCTCACATGTACCCATTTATTGTAAAGGTTAGTAAAGGAGTAAGATGAACTAGCAGATGAAGAGGTACATAAGGCCAGGCATGTGGAAAGAGGCGCGAGGGTTCTATGCTAGCCACCAGAGGCCTCCGTGTTCTAGGTAATCCAAAACTATGTACCCTTCAGTTAGAGAACCTATCTGGGGACTTCATAGGTCAATGATAAACTCAAATCTCTAGTCTCTTTCCTTTCCCAGTGGATAGGAAGTGGGGCAGGCTTCTAAGATCACAATCCCCATCCAAAAGTCAGGTCATTAAAACACAAAACACACCTCTCAGCTAGGAAATTCCAAGGGATTAGGATCTCACTGTCAAGAGTCAGGGTCAAGCCGGGCGTGGTGGCGCAGGCCTGTAATCCCAGCACTCGGGAGGCTGAGACAGGAAGATTGTTGGGAGTTAAAGACCAGCCTGAGCTACAAAGTAAGCTTAAGGCCAGCCTGAATTGCATAGTGAGACCCTGTCTCAAAAAGATTTAAAAAAAAAGAGTCAGGATCAAAAGCTAAGTACCTACTTCTTGTTTTGTCACAGAGTCACAGGGACCCTTTGCTTACTCATTGGCAACAAGATCAGGTATGTCAGTGGCAATGACAGCTGAGAAATAATGCCAACCACTGTCAGCTCCATCTTTCCTTCAGTCAGCACCATCCGCAAGATACAAAGTGACTTAGAAACAGGCATGAGCCAGCTCACCTTTGTCTGCTTAGCTAGAGGTGACTAAACCACTAGCTTCAAGAGTTTCCCATTTAGAAAGATCATTTCTGAGGCCTCTTTATGGGCAGAGCTCCAAAATTTCACATAGATTCTTTGGGCTCCAGATAGACCTATTTATGGCTTCTATCTGTCTTACAATCAGTGGAAAAAAGGAAAATACTAAGAATCACCTCAGCCTAAGTGATGACCTCCAGTTAATTAGGAAAACAGCTGTAGACCATGACTCTCAGACCTCTGAGACATCTGGTCAGGGCCAGGATCTGTGAAGCCTTCCTCTTCTGTCCCAGCTGAGCCATTATCCACATGCCCATTTTCTCATGTCCCTACCAGCCTATGACCAACTGAATGGCGAGAAGCAGGCCCTAGTGGCCCTGTGGTGGATGCCCCAGTTGTGCAGACTCTCCTGTAAAGGCTCACCCTCAGCATGAAGACTGTAGCCATCATGGCATCTTATTGCCACCCCTACTTCTTTTATTCCTGTGTAGTAAAATTGATAGACTTCAGGTCCATGGCTTTTCAAAATATTCCCCACACTCTTCCTGGAAGACATGATAATGATGAAAAAATAACAAAACACAGCAATGGGAAGGAGTAGCATGCATGGGGCCAATCACAGCCACAGTTCTGGCCTCCAGAGGCCTTAAAGTGTGGTTGCTAGAGGCAAGATGCGTGAAATAGAGTTGCAGATAAAGAATCTTGAAAAATCATAGGAAAGTGCGGTCATAGAATAGAGAGCTCTCCAGTGGCATGGGATGTGTCCCTGATAGTGAGCTGTCAAGGCACTGCTATACAGTCATGGAGCTGGTAGAGTAGCTGGAAGACTTGGGTGATGATTTTAATCTTTCTTAGCTCTAGAGGGTTGGGATATAACCCAGCAGCACAAGTGCCAGCTTGGCAAGTACAAGGTCCTCAGTTCAAGTCTTGATACCAAAATAAAAAAATAAAAAAGAATTCTTAACTTTAATTCCTTGCCTATTAAATAAATGTATTTGCCTTCCTAAATAATGATAATTTTTTTGTTTGTCAGATAATAGGGAAGATTTTTCAATACTCAATTTCATGAAGGTAATCTTAGAGCCCTGTCTTGGACAAATGCAGTCATTCTGGGGACAAAAAACAGACTGTCTTTGCTTTATATATTTACATCAGTTTTGTGGTACAAATCTCCCTATCACCAAAATCATGAAAATAAAATATAAGTTTGTTTTCATTTTAAGTACATTTTTGGTAGTATGCAGATTGAGTTGTGATATATCAGATTTCTGAGTTGCAAGTGACTTTTTTTAAGTTTGAAGAAATTTTATTAGGGATAAAGACAATCTTTTCAACAAATGACACTGGAATATATGAAAAAAAATAAAGTTCATTCTATATGTAACATAAAAATGATATGTCAATACAAAGGCTATAAATAAATTTTAGAAAAGCTTTCTCTAGTTTTGTAAGATGTGCTAAACATATTCTGAATGGATTACTAAGTCTGTGCAACCATTTTGGGAGTGTAGACATTTGCACTATGTTGGGTCTTCCCATCCTTGGTCAAGGGATATTCTTACATTTTATGAGATCTTTTCTGATCTCAGAGTATTATAATGTTCCATGTATTGACCTTTTACTTCTTCATTAGATTGATTCCTAAGTATTTCATTTTTTTGGTTGCTATTGTAAATGGTATTGGTTCTCTACTTTTTCTCTTTTGGTAGAGTTTTGGGGGTCTTCTATTGTAGAATATCATGCTATCTGTAAATAATGATATTATAAGCAAATGACTTTTTAAATGGAATTCACCCTTTCACTTCTTCATTCAGTTGATTTCTGCCTCTACAAATTAGTGCATTTTGATTTGTGTTTGAAGGAGGCTGCAACAATGATACATGTGTTAAACAATTGTGGGACAGACAGGCCCTGTAATCCCAGCACTCCAGAGGCTGAGACAGGAGACAGGTGGATTACTAGGTGTTTAAGGCCAGCCTGAGCTTCAAAGGGAGTCCAAGACAACCTGACCTGTGTAGTGAAACTCTGTTACAGAGAGAGAGAGAGAGAGAGAGAGAGAGAGAGAGAGAGAGAGAGAGAGAGAGAGAGAGAGAGAGAGAAAGAGAGAGAGAACACTTGTAGAACTTGCATCCTCATCACATTAACTGCTAAGTGCAGTCTTATTCCTTCTATCAAACCCTTTTGTCTCATACAATGTAATACTTTCTTCTACAAGCAGAGACATGTCCCAGGAACACAGAACTCTAGAGTATTTTCTGTTAATTCTTGGCCTCAGATTTGCCCCATCTCTGAAAGAGGCTTAAGAGTTGAGTGTGAGTGCGTGTATTTGACTATCATTTCCATTCTTGGGAGGAAACGCCATCCTTCTAAGTGATCTATGAGCAGAATCTAGGAGCCCCATGGTCTATGGTGTGTGTGAGGGTAACCATCCTGCAGGGTCTACTACCCTGAAGCCTCCAGAGATGGTGTTGGCACAGCAGCCCAGGACACTTCTGCGTAGGGCTCCCTGCGAGGGTGGGCACCTTTACCATGGAACCAGATGTTTGCTATTTTAGTATAGCAAAAGGATTTTTTTCATTCAAAGATAATTTACCAAATTCTTGCATCAGCAGTGGAAGATTTATGTTGGGGTGAGTGGAAGTTGGCAAGGAGAGGCTACTGTAGCCCCAGAAGGAAGTGTTCTCTGTGCATTCTCTTCAGACAAGCTCAAAAGGTTAGTGGGCCTCAGTTCTTGGCCTTCAGCCACATTTACAAGCATGGTTTTGAAGAATAGACATAGTGTGACCAGCGTAGTATATTGCGTGTGTGTGTGTGTGTGTGTGTGTGTGTGTGTACACATTGTTCTCATTTTTATCTAACAGGCTAGATGTTTATTCTCTTTGAAAAGCTAAGCAGTCTTTGGGCTCCTGTTATATAACTTCTTTGAAAACTAGAAAGGTATGGTAGGCACTGATGGATCTCTGAAGCCACAGCATACATTTTTTCCACCTCCAAAGGAGAGGAAATTGAATTCTGAGTTGTATTATTTAGAGTTGAATCAACAAGCAAGGCTTCCTCTGGGTTAGGCTGGATAATCAATTCCAGTGCATTGGAAGGGCTACATTTGGACAAAGCCACCTTGTGGGAAGGTGCTCTTTATACAGTGCACCATTCACTCTACTTCTAAGAGCTAAACTCTTGCAGTCTGGATCCTATTTGTTTAGGTCTTCTTGTTCTTTTTGCTGACTTCACGTTGATTACTTTTATGAGCACACATTTGGCGGTCCACCTCACAGCTGTCATTCTGCAGATGCTCCTGGTCATTAACTGCTTGGTTGCTGCAGACTCCTTGCTCGCCAGCATCTATACTGACCAGATCAGTTCTGAGGTTCAGTGCATCCCTGCATAACATGCCTTTGGAAAAGACAAAGGCCAGCCTGTGTCCTCCAAGATCCATATACACCCTGCAACTCTTAAGCATGCATAATGGTAGTTGGTTGCGGTGCTGATGCTCATTGCTTAGTAATTAATGTACCTTTTCCACCTTTGTTTGAGATGTGTTATTAACTTCTCAGATGTGTCCTGCTGCTCTGTGCTTAGCCTGTACACAGTGGGAAGAAATCCTGCTTCTTACCAAAAATTGCAGAGCAATTTGATCCAGTTTCTTTTGTTGCAACACCGAGTTCATTATATTCAACCACAGATGATGGCGAAGTTGCACTAGCAGCATTTTTTAATCAATGGGAAATGTTTAGCGTGTATGAGGTAGGGGAGACAGAAAGCCAGATGGGTACAGGAGGCCAGAGAACCAATTCCACATGAAAATGTTAACTGTGTGATTAAGCGTAAGCTTTCTAATGAAGTTATTATGTGATACTAAAGAGGTCTTTATTGCATCAACTTGGAGGCAGAATGTAATTGTTTTAGTAGGTGCCTTCTCAAGGGGACAGAGAGGTCTCCATCTCTCTCGTTTTTCCCCATGTCTAGATTGTTTTGCAGCAATAACAAGGCTGGGAAATCCAGAATAAGATTCACCTAGTTGACACCAACCATCTACCCACAGCAGAATCTGGAGACAATTGTTTTGGTGGCTTCATGGGCAGTGAGATGGACCTGCTTCCCGTGTTACAATCCTAGAGGATCATTTCAACGTGGCTTTGTTGGTGGAACAATTAGGAGTGAACTCTCCCCAGTGCAAAATCAATGGTGCATATTGGCTCCACATAAATAATGCAGAGAGAAGCTGTTGAATTGAAAAAGTTAGACTGAGTATTATGGCTCGCCTTCCTGTGTGCCCGTGGCCGCTCCTCGAAGTATAAGAATTTGACTGTCAGAAGTTTTCCATGTTGGCTCTGGAATGAGGTTCCATAGGTTCCCATAGGTTCTGGGAAGATGTTGGTCATGGTCATGGTATGTTGTTGTTTCAAAGCCTCATAGGAAGGGTTTTGTTTTTTTTTAACCAAACTTTTTCATTGGTAGGTTTCTTTGATGGATTTTTCTAAGGGGTATGAAATAGCATGTCTAGAACCTTTCTCTGATTTGCAAATACTTCATTTTCATATGTCTCAATATCTTCCCCTCTTTTGCAGATCAAAGCTATGTTTTCTAGCAAATTATACTTATATTTCTATGTTTTTTTTTCAGAGCTTTTGAGCATTGCCATTTTAGTGGGAACTCAGAGCAGCCTGGGGCTAGGAAGGCGCTAAAGGAAGTTGGGACAGAAAGATGTGCCCAGGGGCCTGCAGCTAACAGGAAAGGGAAGCCCACACCTTATTCCAGATTCACCGAGTCCACACCCCAGTCTCTTCCCCAATAAGGCACCCAGCAATTGGCTTCTGTTTTATTTTTGTCAGTTGCTCTCCTCCCTTCAAATTCTGCTCACTTTTGCACTAGGATTCCCACCCTTTCTTGGTCCTCATCTCTGATTTTTCCTAACAGCAATAGGCAACACAACAGAGACAGGTGCTCAGCCAGGATCCGTTGAGCAGGGGGAAGCAGACAGGCACCAGTCAGATGTCAAGACATGAAAGTACAGCCCTGTGTTCTCTCTATTGAAAAAGTATCCAAGGTTTTGAAAAAAGGTAAAGAATCATTTTGAGGAAGTGATCATTTGGAGGGGAGTTTTTCCACAGTAGCAAATAGGGTGGGTGTTGCTATTTGTTCTACACTATTTTGTGTTATCAGCTTCAGGTTATGCCCCTGGGTTTTTGTCTTGTATTTACATGACCTATTTGTTTATAAATCAGAGAGACTAAAAACACTAAGGGCAAAAAGAAAGTGCTTTTCTTTCATACTCCAGGAATAAATGTTGGGAGTCATGAATCAGAACTTTCTTGAGTGAGAAAAATCATTAAGCTTGTCTTCCAACACTGCTAAGAGCTAATTGCATTAAAATAATTATTAATGTTGTAAATAAGGACCAGGTAAGCTAAGCTGATCTTGGTGTCCTATTACGTATGTGTGTTTAGAAAACCTCAAGTAATATAATTAAGAATAAGATGCAGTGATTTGCCGGGTGTGGTGGTGCATCCCTGTAATCCCAGCACTCGGGAGGCTGAGGCAGGAGGATTGTTGTGAGTTTGGGACCAGCCTGAGCTACAAAGTGAGCTCAAGGCCAGCCTGAACTGCATAGTGGACCCTGTCTCAAAAAGACCAAAAAAAAAAGATACAGTGATTTGATTTTCCAAAGTCTCGTTTACTGTGGGAATTACAGAGTGTGGAAACGCAGGCTCCCACATGTCACTGTCTGTGATGGGATCTTTGTTCATGTTCTCTGTGTAACACCACACACCTGGCAAGTAGCTGTTACCATCCCTGAGGAGGTGACAGAGGACAACTCATGTTCAGAGAGGTCGATTAGGTCAGTCCAAAGCACACAGCTCTTCAGTAGCACAGTCCAGCTTTGAGCTCAGGGGTTCCTCCTCCCAGTGTAGTTTTGGGAAACTGTGAGATTTGAAACCCACCGTGAAAATGATACTTCACTGTTCTAAATATTGGTCCTCTAGGGTCAGCAATGAGTTGGATTTGCTGATCACTTGCTAAAACACACCCTATTTGCAACAGGGTAATTTTTTTTTTCCGTACATGTTATGGGTTGAATTGTGTCTTACAAAAATTCATGTATTGAATTGCTGATCCCTAGTACTTCCAAGTAAGCCTTTTTTTTTTTTTTTTGCTAATATGTCATTGTCATTAGTTAAGATAATGTCATATTGTAATAGGATAAGCTCTCATCTAACATGGCCATTGTATTGGGAAAATTCAGACACAGACACACACAAGGAAGAATATTAGATGAAGACTAGAATGATACTACCTCAAACCAAGAAACTGCCAGAAATTAGGAGATTGGCCTGGGCCTAGTTCCTTCAGAAAAAATAAAAAACATGGCCCTGGCAATAGCTGATCTTGGATTTCTAACTTCTAGAACTTTTAAGACAAGGAATTTCTCTTATTGAAACCACTCAGTTTATGGCAGTTCATTTGCCCTAGAAAACCAATATGGTTCTTCTCATCTCTTATTCTGCAGTCTCATCCACATAATCCAGGCCAGGCTGCTGTACTTCTTTCAAGCTGTCATCAGGTACTTCCAGTAGCATCTAGGAGCTGTCATCAAAGCCACCTTGTCTCATATAATACATGGATCGCATCCCCTCTGCATTCCAAATAAGTGTCTTCACCTGGACTCCCAATTCTCCTGTCCCCCTCCCTCAACAGTGTCATTCTCAGTGTGTTCCGGAATTATTATTTTCTGTGCCACAAAGGATTCTGTAAGCATTCCTTGGCTGAATGTCAGGATGTTATAGCTTGAGGATTGATCTCGATATGTTCTTTTGTCTGGGTCTTTTTATTTTCCCTTATATTGTTTATTCACAGATTTTAGAAGATTGCACATTTTGTTTAATTATGTTGGAGACAGACTGGCATTTTAGCTGTTACAGTCTGTGGGAGAGGAGTTGATAGCAAAAATTATGTGGAGTTTAAATTGTTTTCAGTGAAGGAAGTGGAAATGAATGAAGCTGTTTTACCATGAAAAGTAGGTATTTTGCTTTGGATCTGGGAATTTTTTTTTTTTTTTTAGCTAGAAATGTTCTCAGTGCTGCATTGTCTATTTTGTTTGCCTTTTACAAGTCTGACTGTTATAAAAAAGGAAATTTGTATCTGTATTTGCAAATTTGAGCATGGCAGCTGTGTTTTCAGGGCTTAATCGAGGATGGAACCGAGATGCAAATGATGTCAAAAGTTTCCCCTAATGTTGTCAAGTTTTACTTCTTAAAAATACTGCACTGTACGTGGCACATTGCAGCCTCCAGATAGGGTCTACTAAGTTTTTGATCTTTAGGTAATGACATTTTTACAATGGTGCTAACTCAGAAAAGTCACTGCTTCTAGTTTTGACCTCCTGTGCCTGCTCACATGTGACTGCCATGGGCGCGGGGAGAGGATCTCTTATCTGCTCTTAATATATTAGTCATGTTTTTCATTAGTTGGGGGGATCCTTCACAAAACCACAAAGCTTTTTGTCTCCCATGTCTGTCTAATTGTGGCTGATTTAATTTGAATGAAATTTTAATTGGAAAAATTCTGCCAAGATCCAGCCCTGATTTGAATATTTATAGTTATGCTAAGAGTCCTCATATACCTGGGGTCTAATTTGAATTGCTGCCCTGGATCTCAGCCTTAATAGTACAATACGAAGGGAACTACACAGTGTTCCTGCAAATTACCCAAACATAGTGGGCTAAAAGGGGAAGCCAGATAGGAAAGCGGCTACATACATGGCCCCCATTGTTTTAGTAGCAGTAGTTTGTCCAGATATGTTTTTCAGGCTTGTGAGTACTTGGCCCTGAGGGTGGGAAATGTATGGCCAATATTAGTGTGTTACTCGGAATACATAAACTTTATAGACCCTGAGGATATGTTGGGAAAGTCACAAGTGTGAAGGAAGGTAGGAAATCTCCCTCCAAGTTCATGTGTACCTTCTTGGAAGCTTGTGTTCTGCAATTTTCGCTTTAGGACCTTGGCTTCTTCATCCCTGGACAGGGGGATACACAGGGCCAGGCTGCTGAGAGCAAGTGGCACCTCAACCTGTCTGAGCTGTATAGTGCTGTGGTTCATGGTAGCAGTGGTACAGTTAATGCGGGTTGCTTCTGGATAGGTTAATGCCAGAATCCACTTTTCCCAAAATCTGTTCTTTTTCTTTTTTTTTTTTTTGTACCAGGGATTGAACTCAGGACCTTGCACTTACCAGGCAAGTGCTTATTCCACTAAGCTATCTCCCTGGCCCCCAAATCATTTATCTCCAATGGAGGTGCTGATATATATTTTTTTAATTTTTAAAATTTTTATTTATTTATTCATTTATTTGGTACGGTGTCTCACTATGCAGCTCAGATTCACAGTGTTTCTTCTGTTTCAGCCTCCCTGGCACTAGAATTACAGATATTTGCCACTACTCTCAGTTTCAGTGGCCAGTGTGGAGCACCCGGGATTTGGGGCTGGCACGGCCTGAGGTACAGGAATTGAACCTGGGTCCTTGTGCTTGCCAGGCAGGTGTTTAGACTGCTGAGCTATTGCCCCAACCCAATGTGCTTGATGTTCAAAAAAGATTCCATGGCATGCTACTTTTGCTATTGTGTATTTCGTGTAAAACTATGTGTCCCCAGGTAGCAAAATAATGCTTTTAACTAGACAATGGAGTGGTTATTGCAGTCTACTTTCATCTAAGATATTAGAAGTGGAAAATCTTAAATACATGTAAGGCAAATATATGTTCCTTCAGCAGACCTTCTGATAGTCCTCCCTCCTTAACAGAGTGGAGCCACTGCAGAGACTCCAGCAGGAGGTTTAGTTTCCCTACTGTGTTGCAGGCTTCCAGCCCATTGTTGTCGCTTCCTGCTTGATGGCTGCTGTTTGTGCTTGCTGACATTTCTCTTTCAGAGATAAGACTATTTCCCCCAATCAAATAAAGGCATCCCTAAGAAACCTCAGTTGCATTCATACTTTTGGTGCAGCAGAGCACAGGTTATAGAAAACATTTTCTTCATATGGCAAAATAAGTGTGTGAGGTTTTAGTGAAAAAAGAAAAAGCCTGCTGCAAGTATTTATTCTTATAAATCTGAATTAGGGCTGGTGAGATAACTCAGCAGACTGAGCACCTGCTTTGACAAGTGCAGGGACCAACCAGGGTTCAATCCGGGTCCCACATGCCATGCCAGCCCCACCCTTGGGGCATGCTGAGCCAGTGACCAAGTCTGGGGATGGTGGAACACATCTGTAATCCCAGCACTGGGGAGGCTGAAAGTAGGAGGATCCCTATGAGTCCAAGCTACATAGTAAGACCTTGTGCCAAATATATAAATTTTTACAAAATCTAAACTAAAACAGCTGAAACTCTGTGAATGGAGACATCATGGGACAGTCCTCCCACTGGTCTCCAGTCCTCCTAGGCCAGAGACCAGGAATGGTCCCATCTGGATTCCACATCCACTCTAGGCCAGCAAAGGTTTTAACCCTATTGC
Source organism: Ctenomys sociabilis (assembly GCA_004027165.1). Lineage (NCBI taxonomy): Eukaryota > Metazoa > Chordata > Mammalia > Rodentia > Ctenomyidae > Ctenomys > Ctenomys sociabilis. The sequence goes on along the minus strand of PVKA01000126.1, from coordinate 99,121 downwards.
AAATTTGAAATGTGGATATTTTCACAAAGAGTATGTTTACTGTTTTTGTTATTACTTTTCTATATTACATAAATAATATAGAAATTACTTTATATAGTAATTCTGGGCTCATTAGTATTCTGATGAAAGTAAGGAAATAGCAAGTGGTCATAAAAAGGAAAGCATATTAGGGAGGATGGTTCCATACCTCACCAAAGTAGGAAGTATATCAAGTTCTATATTCATTTAGCTTCATATTCCAGGCCTACTAACAACTATATCTCCATTCTTAGGAAATAGAAATTTTGCTTTCTCTGAAGGAGGTTATATAGCCATGGGGTTTACCCTTTGGCCATCAGTTGAGGGCCAAAAGGTTCTTTTTTGCAGCCACTACAAAACAAAAGTCTCCAGAGGTACCTCAACAGCTGAGGTTGCAGGGCAATGCCATGCCTTCGTTGTAGATCTGTGTGCCTTAGATTATCTGCAGCCTTTGAATACTAACTTCGATGTGCTATGTTAACCATCTGGGGACATTTTACAGTTGTTGAAAGGTTGACGGAGGTCTCTACTGCAACACAAGAAACTGATGGAGGCTTAATAGGCTTTACCAGTTGCCATGATTTGTGAATGACAGCTACACAGTAACCCTTGGCCCAAGAGATGGCAGTTGTGTGTACTGTTTGAATGAGGATGGCAAGGAGTAGAGTGGGAATTGCATATTTTGTAAGAATTTGGAAAACACTCGAATGGCAAACAATGACCCTAGTTAAGAAATGTTGCCCTGCTGGTCACAGGTACGTCATTGATTTATTATTCACCTTGAAGAAAGCTATTTTGATTTAGAAGTTCTGTACATCAGCCCACTTTCCTCAATAAAAGATCTGGTATATTTCAGTGTACCACACTTAATATATCACATGTGCATGTACTGTAGACCTAGGTCTGGCCCAAAATTCCAGAGAATTAACCTGTATGCCCTCAAGTATTGCTAGTTACAACCCTGAAAAGGATAAATTTTTCTTCTGTCTTCATATGGCTAAATAATAAGACAGTCTTTGTTGTCATGCTTTTGTGTCATTTGCATTTACCACTGTGTAAAAACATCAGTCATCCTCCCCATGTAGCTGTGCACACACACACATATTTATGTTTCTGTATTTATAAACTCAACACATTTATGCATATATTTAAATATGCATCTACAAAATAACAGAGAAATACAAAAGCAAAAGTAAGAATAATCAAAAGGAGTTGCTATTTCAGTCAATTGGAGGCAATGCATGACTTGACGAGTGGGTAGAAAAGAGTAGTAAAGAGATGATAAGAAGTGTGGGTGGTTCGTCAAACAATGAGATGCAGGTGTTACTGACAATATACAGTGTCTGAGGAGAAAAGGGTCCAATAATCAGAGACTCTAGCGACATGACTAGACAGCTGAGAATGTGGAGACCAGAGGGAATTCATTCAGTTCCTCCATCAACTGGGTGAAGCCTCAGATATGAGTTAAGAATGGAGCTGGACATGCACAGATTAAAAACAAATGTGGCCTTTGGGAGGTTAATAGTCTTCTAAAGAATGCTTGGTAGCTCAGTAGCCTTCTAGAAAGTCTGCAGTGATGACTGTTTATGTTACCTGAAATCAGATATTCCTTTCTGACCCCACCCTCAAGGCACACTGAGACGGTGACTGAGACTGGGTGTGGTGGTGTGCTCCTGTAATCCCAGCTCTTGGGAGGCTGAAAACAGGCAGATCTCTATGAGTCTGATCTATGAGTCCTATCTATGTTGTGAGATACTATAGACCCTGTACTAAATGCAAAAAGAGAGAGAGAGAAAGAAAGAGAAAAAAGAGAGAAAGAAAAAAAGAAAAGAAAGAAAGAAAGAAAGAAAGAAAGAAAGAAAGAAAGAAAGAAAGAAAGAAAGAAAGAAAGAAAGAAAGAAATCAGATCCTGCTTAGGTTGTGGTGAAAAGTTACAGGGAAGTGGTCTCAAGTTCAGAAAAGATGCTAGATATTTTAGAGCCTGTCAAAGTTGTTTTCTCCACAGCTGACTAAACTGTTGCATTTTACACGAGATTAGGTGAAATCCTTTGTGACTACTTTCCAATTCTCAGGCATTTTGAAAGAGCATCTGATCCACTCTAGGGCCACATCCCTACACCACCTCTTTGAGCACCCACTGGTCTATGAAGGATAGACACAAAACATTTCAGGGTTTTGAAAGGAGGTGTTAAGGATTTTGCAGAGATTGACTTTCTTTCTTAGTTACATCTGGAGATAGGAGAGGTCTGTAAATCCCTCATTGTTTGTTTTTTGTTTTGTTTAATTTATGTAGCTTTTCTCTGTGGTCACTGGGATGGGGCCAAATTTAGCTTAACACATTCCTAAAAGCAAGTACAATAAATTATTTCCAAATGTTTTCACTATAACACAAAACATACAACATTTTTCTCGCACCCTGTTGAGAAAAGCTAATCTGTCAACCTTAGAAGAAAGTTGTGCCCTTGATGAAAAAAATGACATGGAGGAGGGTGCCAAAGTGAAGCACTGCATTGGATTTACGACGAACGGTAAACTTGAATTTGGAAAGTCGGAATTTGTGGCCTGGCTTCATCTTCTCCAAGCTTCTCCGTAGCATTTCTTATCTGGCAGTGTGGTAGGAGGTCACAGGCAAGATCACAAAATGCTATCTCAAACATTCTGGGATGTGTTTTCCTGGCTTCCTGAAATTCACAGATTACATATTTAAACATATCTCCACTTGCAACCCTGGTGTTGATCATAAGGAGTGGGCCCAGTTGGAAACTGCTTCTCATAGGAGTAGCTTGAAGAACATCCACTCTTCAAGCCTCTACCTTTCTCTTTCCTGCTAAGCTATGGGTCCATCCTGGCCGATATGGCCTGACACTCTGCCAGGACAGTAAGACAGGACATACGGTCCTCAAAAGGCCACTGTTCAAAGTGTCCTGGGAGAAGTAACATCACGTCACATCTTAGAGATTGTAGCTGAAAATTCCTGAGGAAGGCAGGTGGCCTGGAGGTGAGAACCTTTGCTCGGGAGAAGACAAAAGCCAGTGCCCATGGAAAAATCAGGCTGGGGTGCTATGGGCCAGGCAGGAGTCTGAAAGAAGCCCAAAGCAGCACTCTATTTCTGCTTTTAGTCTTTTCTCTCTGTCTTTCTTGTTTGTTGCCTTCATAGTCTCCCATGGGCTCTTCCTTCACTCACTCAAAAAAAAAAAAAAGTGTGCCTACAGCAACAGTAAAAGAGGAATTCACTAGAGAGGAGTGGGTGGAAAGAATGCTATTTTAGAAAAGTAACTATATAAATGCATAATTGAGCTGTGAAAAGAAGCTCCTTAAAGACTGTGTGGGATTTAAAATCCAAGAAATGAGCATGAGATAGACTACACAGATAAAATAAAGACAAGTATGGTCCCCACATTTAAATTTCCTTCTTTCTTCTTCGCCCCATTCTATGTATATCTCTTCTTCGAGGAGAAAAAATGTAGTGGGAGAGATAAAAGTGAACCTGGAAGTAAAGACAGATGAAAAGAGAAGAATAGAGACACAGGCAAAGACTCTTACGGGGACGCTCATGTGTCCCACATACCTGGGGAATCACTATGTTGACTTGTCAAGTAAATCTTCAGAGCATCATCTCCAATACAGGGCCACTTTCCTGCTCTCAGAAATGATTTAGAGTCCCCGTGTATGTCCCACTCACAGAGTGATCTGCCTCAGGGTCACATCCAGTGCCCTAAACGTACTTGCGCATCCAGCCTGGCGTTGCCTGTTACCCTTAGAACTCCAATCCAAGTCCTTAATCCTGGAGGCCAGCTAGCAAACTGCTTAATGTTGTGCTCCTCTACAAAATGCAGACCTAAGGTCATCAAAGCAAGCTTGTCTACTGGAGTCACCAAGAAGATCAGGGAGAAAGGAAAGGATACTAATTTCTTCTTAAGTAAATGACGTGCAGCTCCTCGGCTGACCTGGGCACAGGAAGTGTTTGCTGGACAAAGACTAGGAGTAGAGTCTAAACAATGTTGACTGCAATGAGGCTTGCACTAAGATCTGTTTTAGGAGGTTGCTGTGGAGAATATAAAGTGCTTTAGAGTAGTTTGCACAGCTTTTGAAGTACTGAGAATGCCAAGCTAGAATGCCAAGCAGGATCTTCACGGCCCCTTCTGGTTTTTGCATCCTGGGATCAGAGTTCAAATGTCAAGCCACACAACATTAGGCTAGGGTTACTTGACTGACTTGTAAGAGCCTGTTGTATGTATCCTTCCATAGTCTGCCTTTAGTAACACTGCAGCAGTAGCTAGAAACTTCATGCTGAGTATCTACACCATAGTAATTAGCAGTATGGTTGCTGGTGTGCAGACTGGTACAACCATTATGGAAATCATTGTAGAGATTCCTCAAAAAGCTAGGACTGGAGGTCCCATTCAAGCCAGCTATTCCTCTTCTAGGTGTTTTTTCCAGAACAACTGAAAATATTGTAGCATAAAGATATATGTGCACCAGTGTTTATAGCAGTGCTAATTTGTTGTAGCTAAATCTTGGAAACAATGCAAATACCCATCAGCTGAGGAATGGATAAAACACATGTGGTATTTTTACACAATGGAGTATTATTCAGCTGTAAAAAAAAAAAAGGATAAATTTAAGGCTTTTATAAATAAATGAATGCAACTACAGACTATATTGGTAAGTGAAATAAATCAGACCTGCAGGTACAAATATCATATTTTCTCACTAGTGTGAGAACATGAAAGAGTAAATAAAATCTGAAAAGTACAATAGATACTGTGTAAGGGAAAGAATCTGTTCAATAAGAAGAAAAAGCTGGGATAAGGAAAAGGACAAAAGAAAGAAGGAAAAAGTGTGTTTATGTTTATATGCAGGATAGTTTGAATAATTCTATTGATGAATCCTGCTGCCCTGTTGAAAAAAGCAGTTAATGCTTAAAATTTTATTGAAAAAAAATTTTATTCTTATATTTTTCTTTTTAATTTCTTATAACTTCTTTAAGCCAGTTGTACAGGTTTATGTCTGGTAACCTAAACAACAAATTTAAAGATAACATCGTGTAATAACCATTGTTGAATTCCTATTATTACCTTATTTAATGAAATTTTGCATTATTTCTAATATTTTTTACCATTTTGTATTATACTAAAAATAACTAAAAAATTTAAAAATTGGCAATAGCCAAAAATCAATGTTCCACTAACACCAAGAGCTATTTAACAAATGTTTACTAGCATGCCATTGAGCAGAAGAGAAGTGTGGAGAAACTGTGTCAGTATTTTTAAATTATAGTCATCCCTCATCCACAAGGGTTTAGTTCCAGGGTCCCCTGCCAGTCCTGGGGTGCTCAAATCACTCCTAGAAGATGTAGGAGCATGCTCATACAAATTCCACACACACCCCTGTATGCTACAAGTCATCTCCAGATTTTTTGTAACACCTAATACAAAGTAGATGCCATGTTTTACTATATTGCTGAGGAAATTAAGACAAGGGGAAAAATCTGTGCACATTAAATACAGATGTAGTATTTTCCTGAACAATTCTGATCCATGGTTATTTGATTATATGGATGCAGAACCTATTTTTAGCTCTTTTAAACCCTAGGTTTGTTTCCTGTGAAAGTGTACATCTATGTGTGTATCCCACAACTTGTTGACTCCTAAGGAAAGAACTCATCATTCTTTAGCTGTGAAGTAAAATGAGAACGCATTTCCATTTTCAGGGTTTGTTTAAGAATTTTGCAACAAGTTGAAGGAAATCATGTCTGCTCAGCAAAGAAATTTGGTGTCTGATGATAGCCAAACAGCCTGGAAAATTATCTTTGCCTCAGCTCACCCACTGTGCCGAGGGAAGGCGGCTGAGAAGCCGACGCCTCCAGAGCCCCATTGTGTGGGACTCGCAGCACAGTGGTGAGGGAGAGGCAGGTGTATGATTTAGCCTTTGCTTGCTCTGTGTCCTTCGCTTAATAAGTGAAAGCTGCTATACAGTCTTCATGAGGCTTGCCCATCAGCACTTGTATCACTTCTTCTCTCCCATCCCTCAGGGGGAGCTTTGATGAAGTATAAACAGTCAGCAGAACATCCTAGAGACAGCTTCCAACAACCACATAAAAACTGCTGAAAATAGGAAGATGTCTGAAACCTTTGCATGAAATGCCCACCTTTCTTTTTGTTTCAAATTGTCATGTAAAGGCATGCAGACGTTCTAGTGTATCTTCAAGAGGCACCTGGTTAACAGGGAAACTGGGTGTGGATGACTTTGCTCATCAATGCTCATCAATATTCTACAATCAGAGAGCATTTGCATTCATTCTCTATGATCATATTAAGGAAGAAATTGGGGAGCTGGAGGTTTTGTGACATTCCTGAGATTCACGTGCAGAACAGGGTCCCGAAGTCCCAGGCAACCTGGGCTCATTGGCATCATCTGATACTGACACTGCCAGGGCTGTTCTTTCCTGGCTTTCTCCCCACGTGCTTTGGATCACTCGATAGCACAAACTGTAAACAGCAAGGATGTCCTTGGAGTACAAAAAGAAAGCATCACTTTTCCTTTTGAGGTCTCATTGGACTATCAGAGACCTCATGAAAAACTAAGGACAATGAACTTCGAGAATAGAACAAACCCTAGTTCTCAAATCCAGTTCCCTGTCCATTAGTTGTGTCATGTTGGGAAATCCACATAACCACTCTCCGACTTCCTTCTTATCTGGAGGGTGAGTCAGTAGATGTGAAACTCAACTCCTCAATCCTTAAAGGTGCAGGCTCCAAGCTAGGTTACAGTCATGATGTTTGTAAAGTGTCTAGCCAAGAGTTAAGTCTTTGCTCATTGATAGGAATTTTATGTCTAGGACAGGGCTTCATTTGTAGATGCAGATTCTTTACTCCTTGGCACAGGGTTACATAAGAAAAAAATAATTCCTGATCCAGAGTAACAATACTCATCGTACTGCTGAGACTTCCTGATCATTTTCTAAGCTTCATTGGTGCCATAAAAGTGTTTTCCAGTAGCCAGGATGAGAGAATCCACTTGGAGGAATTTGCTGTTGATTGAAAAGGAAGACTCTCTAATCTACTCTGAGCACATGTGCTGCAGCAGCATCTTGGAAGTGCTAGGGAACCATCAGCCTCATGGTCCAAGCTGCCAGCTCTCCTGCCATCCAAGTCAGCTTGACATCTTGGGCTGTGTTTGATGGGATTGAGGCTACGTGGCCTTGAGGCACAGGCTGTGATGTCCAAGTACCTGCTCTGAGGCTGGCAACATAGAGGACCCATGTTTCTTAGGAAGGATGTTTATCACATGGCCTGAACCCAGATGGTCTTTCTTCCCCTCATCAAAAGAGGGAAGGTTACATACAATGGCTTGGCAGGCTGCTAGGTTTGCATCTGGACCTCAGAACCACTCGGGAGTCCTGGATCAACCCTGATTGGTCCAACCTCTTTAGTTTCTACATTGATGATTTCTTTATATTGACAAATAACCACTGGAATTAGATAGGAGAAGTGTATCCCATTTTGACACATTAGCCTCCAGAGTTTAAAATTCCTTGGATGAGGCCAGGTAGTCACTTTAGCTTTAAAAAGTGTCCCTTGAAATAGGCCCCAGGAGTCCATATGGAGTACACACATCTAAGTCTCTTACTACTGCATAAACCCAACAAGAAAGAAGACAAATCTAGACGGTGATTTCCTTCTTGCTCCTTGGTTTTCTTATAGCCTTTATTGTAATGATGTTATTTGGTAAAACACAGCTTACTGTCCTCAGAGCTATTCATATATCGCTACCCTTAGTCCATAGGGATTGCTTACCACTTGCTGAAACATCAAGCTTTCTGAGTGTTCCCCAAGGGAAGGAAAAACCTTAGTAGAAGAATAGTCTGTCTTTCCATTTCTGTAAATTCACTCTCCTACCAGATAGTAATGTGCCAGGAACAACAGGAGGGGAATACAGGAGAATACAGGAGGGAGACCACTAGTCCAGCTTGTAGTTCTGGTGCTGGTCAAGCAGAGGATGTGCAGAGGGGACCTGGTAATTTGTTCCCTTTGTTTTCCATCAGCTTGGCTCTGACACTGCATTTCTGGTCCCTCTTGATGTCATTGACAGTTGTTGGGCACTTGATTTTTGGGTTTGGAGAGAGGTTGTTTTTGGCCTTGCAACCTGGTTGTTAGCAATACCGATGATCACCATTTGCAGAGCACCTACTATGTACAAGACCTTCCTTGAGTCATTTCACCTGCTCTTCACTGCCGCTCTAGGATGAAGATGGGCAGATGGTGTGGCCCTCCGCTGCACCAAAGAAGAGGAGCTGGGAGTCACTGGGGCTGGAGGCAGTGCAGTGGCAGGAGCTTGGGGTAGGAGTCAGTGTAGGTGGTTTGTCAAGTTTGGGCAAGAATTTCAGCCAGAAGCAAAGAGTGTAGGGAGCAGAACTCCGCGTTGGGACCTGGATGGCAAGAGATGCATTGCCTTGGTACTGTAGGACACCTGGCTTTGCTCAGGTGGGAGGGGACCTCAGCTTTGCCAGCTGCAAAGTAAAATGTGCCCAAATGCATGCAGAAGCCTCACCCAGTAGGGCTGGGGTGAGTCATGCCCCCTCCAAAACAAAGATGGGACAATTAGAAAACTCTTTGGTAATTTGCCAAATTGTCCCAGTCATGTGACCACGAAGGTGGAATAGACTTTGACAATGAGTTCAACCCTTTCTTTTATCAATCAATGAATAAAGGCAAGATAAAATCCCTTTTCTAGCAAAGCCTAGAATAAACACTTTTTCTGGTTTCTTTTCAGCCACTTTTCCCGGTTTGCTACCTTTTGCCTCTGTTTTTATCCTAACTTTATAGAAAGACCTTAGAAAACAAGATCTAGGTCTCCTGCCACATGGGTCCATACTGTCTGGCACTCTCAGGATTGTCCTGGGCATTTGATATGTATATTTTTCTTTACCAAGTAATAAAAAATAATACTCATGTCAGGAGATGAGACTTAAGGGAGAGGAGAGGTGCTGCCATGCAGTGGAAAGTGTTTATTAGAACCTGCTGGGTATAAAACTAAGTATGAGACACTTTGAAATTACAGAAAGGACCCGACCTCACTCCAGATAGCTTAGTTTGGCTTCTTGGTGTGATTCCCCTGTTTTCTTTTCTCCTACTTGAGTCATCTCTTACATATTGGTGTCCACTTCCAGTTTAATGACCACAAAATCTCAGCTACAAATTACTTGACCAGCTAGAACTCCTCCTCATGTGTTGAGAGCTGTACCGGTCGGCTAGTCAAACACCTGACACAGGCTACCTATGAAGTAAAGAAAAGTTGGTTCTAGCTCATGGTTCTGGAAGTTCATATCCAGGATTGGGTGGCCCCATGGGAGCAGGCTTCTTCTGTGAACAGCGTGTCACAGTGGTGGTACCTATCAAGTAAGCACACACATACTGAGCCAGAAAGCAAGAAGAGAGAGCTGGAGAGAAGGATGTGGGTCCTATGGTCTCCTCTCTGGACATCCCATCCTCAGAGGCCTAAGACCTCTCACTAGACTCCACCTCAGAACCTCCCAATAGTACCACCCCAGGAACAAGCATTTGACATATAGATATTGGAGAACACTCCCTATTTCCATCCATAGCAAGAGCCCCCCATGCACTGAGGTGCAAAGGCCATTTGGAAAGCAAATGACATCTCCATTGGGTACACTAGGTGTGGCTTAGCAGAGTGAGCTGCAGTGATGACGATAGTTCTATGTCATTTGAACTTCTGCCTCTAGTTTAAATGACAAAAAATAATGCATAGAAAAATGTGTTTATATATTTTCTTCCTTATCTTCTCCATATAGGTGATGTGCAGTGAGTACGTAGGCCACAGAGAGCCACACACTAAGTGGTCAGAAAGATCTGTGGCTCCAGTGGAAAAGAAGTCTGCAATCATGCTGTGTTTGAGAGCTTGCATACTCAAGAAAGAGCAAACGAATTGCCAAGTAGCTTATTCTTCTAAAGTGAGACATATGGGGTGGGGGGTGGGGGTTAGAAAAATCTATGAGCAACCATAGAGATAGTAATAACAAATAATAATCTTTCATGTATAAGAGCAGCATTTGTCCTTGCTTTGAAAGCAAGACAAATTCAGCTAGGAATTGTTTGAAACAATGGAAAATTTTCTTTTATTAGGCGCAGCTGGGGCTTGAGGTGCTTATTAATGCTCCTACAGAGGTTTGAAATTCATCAATATAATAGAATAAAGATAAGAGGCAGGTAGTTCCTTATCCCATAAAACAGAAAGCTTTCCCGACTAAAAAGTCTGCCATTTAGTGTTGGGTATCTTTTTAAACTGCCATTTTAAAGATACTAGAGCAGTAATTCATCTTGTTTTATGATTCATAGCTAATTCAGAATTTCTAAAGACGTTTTTATTTCAAAACCTGAAGTCTCAGGTTTTTAGAAAGAGAATCTGATGCTTCATGAATTCCTTCACCTTCATTTTGTCTTATGATTAGCAAGGATCTAAACCTAGATTACAGAATGCATTTTTCATACTATAGCCACTTAAGGATGTGCAGATTCACCTGTGGCCCATACAAAGCGTATTGTCAGATTCACTCACTTGGTGAGGTGATCAGCTGACCCTTAGCAAGACCATCTATTCGTAGCACACAAATTGTTATCTTGGGCAGAATTAACCCAGCTAAGGGCACTAGTAGCCACTTGTAACCGCTTATCTTTTATTATTATATCTAGCCTCATACACATTTGTATACATGTATAAGTATATATATGTATGTGTCTATATATGGATAGAATAATTTACATGCATATGCATATAAATTATATAGAGGTTGATAAAGGGATATATTCTAAGGAATTAGCTCACAGGAACATGTGGTTATGGAGCCCAAGATTTGCAGTCTCCTGGAAACCCAGGAGAACCAGTGATGTAAGTTAAGGTCCTAGCCTGAGTCTACAAACTGGAGAAGACTGGTTAAAGTGAGAGCAAGACAGCTCTGTCTGGCCCCTCCTGTTGTTCTGAGCAGGGCCACAGCTGATTAGATCAGGACCCCCAGACTAGGGAGGGAAATCTTCTTTACTCCATCCACCAGTTTAAATGTCCCCCCCCCCCAGAAATGGCCTCACAGATACACTCAGGGTAGCGTTTGACCATCACCCGGGTGTTCCCGGCCCCAGGCAAGCTGATACATAAAATTAACCTTCACAATTGGCTTTGAGCATAAGGTTGTATTTCCCAAAGTGCTGCTGTAACAAACTTGGAAACAAATGCAGAAAATTGGAGTTTCTGCAGAGCCACATCATGCTGCTTAATATGATAAATGGCAAAGTAAGCAGGGGAACATAAGAATGATTGCAAAAACAAATAATCGCAGGCAGAGACTTGAAGAGTTTAACTGGATTTGATGTCATTTGCAATTCATCAGTTATCCCTGGTAGGCTATCGACTGAGTCAGTTTTCTCTAGCCTAGCTAAGTATCAAAATTGCCAGTGTTTTAAAATGAGAACCACAGCACCAACAACAACCCCCACCCCTGCAGAGTGCAGAATTAGAATCTTTAGGGACATGGAAAGAAAATCTCTTAATAAGTTCTCTGAGTGACTCTTAAGAAGCTAGCCTGGTACTGGTCGATGTCCTGCAGTCCTTCATTTAGGAATAATTCGACTGGGGTGAATATAAAGCAGTTGCTACAAGTTGATCTCAAAATTAGTTCAACAGCATCTTTCAAGGCCTACCACCATCCATTAAGGCTCCATGTTGGTATAGGAGATGCAAAACTCTGTCCTCCTTTCTGTTATTTAGACAATTGTTAAGACAGTGCATTATAACTTGTAAGTGCCACAAGAGAAGCACAGAGTGATGTTATGGCCTCCCAGCAGAAGCCTTAACCCTCCATTGTGTTCTGCCACCAAAGCCCTTCCTTTTTTTTGTCCATGCCCTTCAAGAATCATTGGCTAAAATTAGTCCTCCTGAGCTCTGGGTTAAGTTTTTTTTCATGGGGAAAGAATCAAGAAGTACTGCTTGTTGAAAACCACAGAAAACACTGTATTTTGTTCAGCTCAGTCTGCTGGATCTTGGCTCTGGGCAGATAGTTGAAGTTTTATTGTAAAATCAGTGGTAGCCTCAAAGTTCAGAGCAGACAGCAGGAGGAAGAAGGCTGTTCATACAGGGTGTTGGTGCGACCGTGATATCCTCGGTGGTGCACTGTGGAAGGTGGTGAGAAGCAGCAGACCTAACACAGAAGCTGACTCCTAACTGAAGCTCCTTAAAGGCCACAAGTCACATTGCACTAATATGTCATCCAACACTTTCATCTCTTTCATTTATCCTAATGATATTTCCTTTCTATACCTCTCTCTCTCTCTCTCTCTCTCTCTCTCTCTCTCTCTCTCTCTCTCTGTCTGTCTCCCTTTCTATCTCTTCCCCTCTCTCCTTCCTTTGCAGGTTGTGTTTTTGTTTTTTCACAGCTGCTATTTTAGGGAATTCCCCTGCTGTGTGAGGAAACTACATCCCTGAGCTAAGAATGAAAGGCTTTCTCTCTGATGCAGGAATAGGTCAAATTCTTGTGTCTTGTAGATGTCACTCTGGATCCAGCTTGTCAACTTCAGGCTTTGGTCTCTGCATCATTCCCCTTCATAACATTTTAAAAGGGTAGTGGCTCAAGGCCAGCAAGATAGTTCAGCAGACTAAGCGCCTGCTTAGTCAAGTGCAGGGGCTAGGGTTCTATTCCCAGCACCACTTGTGCTGGCCCTGCTCCCAGGCACACTGAGTCAGCCACCCAGACTGGGTATGGTGTTGCATGCCTGTAATCCCAGTGCTGGGGAGGCTGAAAACAAAAGGATCACTACATTTGAGCTGCACAGAGAGACCCTGTACTAAATACATAAAACAAAACAAGAAGAAGAAAGAAGGAAGCAGAGTGGCTTAAGACAACAAGCAGCTCTAGACTTGAACTCATAGCCTTAACTCATGTGTTCAAGGAGAAGGCCCAGGACATGGAAGATAAGAAGCCTTTGGTGTGTGTCTTAGTTACTTTTTTCCATTGCTGAGACAATATACCTGACATCCAAAAGTTAAAGGGGAAAAGATTTATTTAGCTCCCAGTTTGTTGAGCTCTCAGTCCATCATCAACTGGCTCCAACACAGGGTAGCATGGCAGACAAGCACCACAGAGGAGAAACGGTTCATGGTGGGCCAGAGGCAGCAAGGGCAAGATAGGCCTCCTCTTGTACCTTTACTGTATCCAGGCTACTGTTATTAGGGCTGTGCCCGACCAAGCAGTAGACTGATGTAGTAATCAGCCAACCTTAATCTTAGTTCCCTGAGTCCCAGCATTGCACTATAAATCAATCACACACTCCACATTCAGCCACCTCTGAAAAAGCCCCACCTGTGACTGGATGAGGGCATGGGGAGACATCTAGGCATAACCTGATGGTAGTTCTTTCTGTGTTGTTTGATTTTTCAGTTTTGAAATTTACTTTGCAGTATTTAGGGTAAAATTTCAGTTTTCTCATCACCTCCATAGCCAGAACTACACAACGAAACTCACTATCTAGTGACTTTGAAAACTGACCTTGTGCAGACTGGGAGTCCTAGTGTGTATTGGTAAAATTGGGGTAGGCTATTCAGCAGGTGTTGGCTTACCTGAATGGACCCCGTGTCAAAATATTTAATGAAACATAAAGCTGTATGCATTCTCCATATTGCAAAAGAAGAAGAAAGAGTAATTGTCCAGACAGGACAATGAGATGCCAAGACAGATTTGTGTCCCAGAGAGAATTTTAGGACTGCTTCTGAGATTGTCTACGCCTCTCACTCTGGCCATTTACTATGGCAGTTCTGGCCCTTTAGTGTAGAGTTGGTTGTGAAGTTGTTACCATTTAATAGCTTTCTATAACATACTGGCATTGTTAAAGGGCAAATAGCTATGCTGACAGCTGTGATTTGTTCATAGAAATAAAGAAAGCTTGCCTTGTAATAAAATAAGGTATACTGCATGAACCACGGTATATATTGATACTTATTAGTGCTTTTATTTTTCAGCCAAAGGTTTTCTTTCCATTGCTCTTGTTGCTTTTAGGTATGGAAGACAAATGTCTCTCTTTCTATCTGTCTTGTAGAAGTATAATCTTGCACTGCTTAAGAACTGGGATACATCTGAAAAATGTGCTACTAGCTAGTTTTATGGCTATGCAAGCATCATAGAGTGAACTTACACAAAACCAGAGAGTATAGGTCAATCTAGTCAATGGCTTCTTGAAGCAATCCAAAGATAGGCCAAGCTGAGCATGATTATAGTCCCAAAATCGGAAGGCTGAGACAAGAAGATCACAAATTTGATTCCAGCCTAGGCAGTTTAATAGCTTAGCAGGATCATCTCAAAACTTAAGAAAAAAATCAAGAGGTTAAGGGTACAATGAAGGCCCTGGGTTAAATCCTCAATACAGTAGCTCATGGACTTAATTCTTTCCAAGATTCTGGTCATAAGCTGAATTGGTCTCAAATTCAGTGGTTAGGGTCAATGTCGACCTTATGGAAAATTAGATTCAATTCATGACCAATTCAGTTTGTGGCTGAGTTATGGAAAGAATTAAGTTTGTGAACTGATTTACCACTGTACTGCAAAAAAAGGGAGATGGAAGAACAAACATGAGATGTGTAGGGCTGCTGCATAACCCAGCACACTTTTATAGTCAACTTTATTTTTTTTATAGGTAGAAGGCACACACTCTAAAGAAACGATAAACATATGCTATCCGAAACACATAAACCCATAACTGAGTCATTGGTCATCAGGTAGTAGATACCTGCACCTCTGTCATTTACCTGACTGGCAGTTCTAGGCGTGTTCACCCACACATGATCACAAACACAGAATGAGTAATGGGTTACACATTCCTGTCCCTCCATGACAGGAATCTTTCAGTTCTGCTATAATCTAAGGGGACCATTATTTTGTACATGGTCTTGCAGTAACCAGAGCATCTTTCATGTGGTGAATCACTATATTCTGCAAGCTGACCCTGGGAATTTGGAGTATGGTAGCAGATGGCTGAAGGGGACCTGAGATAGGGATGCCACTAGATAATTAGGTCTTATGTCATTAGGCTTGTCAGAAGTCCCCAGCCCAGATGGGACTCATGGTGTGTGCTCTTCCTGTCTGTTTGGATCAGAGACTGAAAGCCACACTACAAAGGAATTGACCTCGCCACCCCCAGGACGTGTAGCCACCTGAGAGCTGATAGAAGCAGAAGTGACACTGGGGGCTGCCACAGTTATGGGGACATTCAACGTGGGATCTCCAGAGTTTCTCTTTGGGGATATCAGAGAACTAAAACTACATGCAGTGGACCCTTGACTTAGGAACTCATTGAGTTCCTGGGGGCTTATTGAAACTCAAGCTGTCAACAGAAGCCTCAGCTCCTCTATAGAGCCTTCAAAGTGTGTCTCCTGCATACAGGTAGCCCTCAGTGTCTTAGACACTGGCTAAGGATTCTCTACTGTCCTTGTATAGGAGAGGATACTATAATGTTCTTTCCAAAACTGTGTAAGGGTTAATCTGTACCTGAAGCCATCTGGAAGCACAAGTGGCTGGCATTCAGGTCATAATGCAAGACTGACTGTGAGTTTAAACTATTCCAGTCATGACTCAAGTTGTGCATAGAACTGACCAGTTATAACTTGAGAGCCTCTGTATTGTAGCACAAAACAACCTTTGTGAATGCCACTATCTAAGGATACTTAGATTTGTAATAATCTTGGGACTGCTTGGGTTTGTTGTTATTGGTCCAGCTTAGAAAACACACTCAACTTTAGCTACTGTGAAATCTAATTCTATTTTGCGTGATGCATGTGTGTGTCTGCACCGACTGAACTAAATCCCAACACTTTTATTTTAGGTTTTGAGACAGAGACATGCAAAAATTACTACATTGCCCAGGATGGGCTGGAATTTTCAATCTTGCCTCAGCTTCCCAGAGTGTTGGGATTATAGGAATTTGCCACTTGGCCTGCCTAGATTCCATTTTTAAAGCAGGTAAATTCAGTAGCTGATGGCCTGAGTTTTGTTTTTAAGGAACTCAGTTTTTCCAGGTTTCTGTGCCTGGACATCATTAAATATTAGAGGGCTTAATTTCTGAAGGAGGACTTGCTGTCCAAAAAGACAGGATGAGCAACATGAGCTATGCATGTCTGTATGTGTGTGTATGTATCCATGTCTGTATCTCATGTGTATGCATATGTGTGTGTTGTGTGTTTCCTGTCTTGGTATGTGTGTGCACCTGTATCTACACATGTGAGTGCTTGTGTCTGTGTGGTCTCTTCCTGTATCCTCCTTGTATCTTATTTAGACACGATCCAGGGATTGCCAAACCAAGGTTATAGTAGTCACTGAAAACTTACTGCCAGGGAACAGTTTGGTCTTCTGAAAATGTGCAGACATTTCCACCAACTTCCATGTGTCTCGGTTGGTTTTTCCTTTCATCTGGATAACAACACCAGGGACCCCGGAGTAAGAAACTTTAGTGACTTGATTTCAAAGTTGTTCATAACTAGAGTTTGTCACATTGAGGGAGAAGTTAAGAGGAATTGCCTCTGAAACTCCTCCTAAAAGGAGATTCCACCACCATCAGATGAGTCTGATTTACAACTGTTTCTCATGAGTGATCCTCCTTATTTGTCCCTGACCTTTGAATTGGCCCCTTGGGATCCCACTTGGATTTTCATCCTTGATCATCAAAGCACTCTATGACATGGTGCCACGGGGGCCTGTCTTTAATGTTCCTGCTCTGATTCCGCGAGCCGGGATTCAAAGGCTCTCCTGCCTATTCCACAAAGCACAGTGAGTTTGTCAAGGACAGTTTGCAATGGATTGAGGGAGGGAAGGAGTCTAAGTGAATAATGAAAGAATCTAATAATTATAGCTTAAATTAAAACTCTCCCATAAAATAAAATCCAAGGAAGAAAAGCTATAATACTTGTACCATGCCCACTTTTTATGATTTATTAATGATTACTTAGGATTCTAATGTTATTCTGGACAGCAAGAAAAGGGTATAACTAGCAGTTGGGGAGGCTCCTTGCTTTTATTTTTGCCCTGTGGACATTTTCCCCAGCTCTCCCAACAAACTCTACCAAGCCTTAATTAGTACAAGTCAGAAAAGACAGAGAGGTCTCAAGTGCAACCAGAGGTTCTTACTGTTATTAGACACAGAAATTATAAGATAAAAGCACCAAGGATTAAGTCTGGGTGTCAGAAATCAGCCTTTTGGTTGAAGAGGGCTGGAGGGCTCTTCCGGGTCCCTAAAATCACACTTTGTGGAGTTGGAAGGAGGCTGTAAGCATAGCCGAAGGACTTTTTCACAGAATCAGAAAGGAGCATTGTGGGTAATTCTGTGGATGCGTGGATCATGATGTTGGCAGATGAAATACCACACATTCACAGAATGAGGGTTACTTCAGATCTGCTGCACCACATTCAGCAGCAACTTCTCCTCTGCCCTCTCTACTTCCCACCTTGGGATCTGAGTCCCTGAGCAGCCATGGCAATAAGGACAAAGCACTCTAGCCTTTCCTCTGATTGCCAGTGTGTGTGCTGGGGACAGCTTTCATATTGGGTCCCTAGCCCAAGAAACAGACTCAACTTATTCCCATACTGTTTGGAGAATTAGTATTTAAGTGGTTGGGTTTTTTTCTTCCCTTCAAAATTTTGTTGATTTAGCTCTGTATGTTACCCAGCATCATGGAGGGAGGGAGGTTGGAATCAGACTCTCCACTCAGTAGAAAAAAAAAAAAAGGGGGTATGACCTCCAATAGGAGCCCTTTATCTTGAATGAGAAACAGGAGCCTGGAACCTGCAGGCTGCTTTGACAGAGCAGAAGGCAACTGCAAGAACAACCCATTTGTGGTACACACCCTGTAGGGCTGGAGGTGGGTTGGTTGCAATTTACATATCACTGAAGAGTGGTTTTAGCATCTGCCTTCTAAGATGGGAAGACATGGCTCATCCACAGCCCAAATTAGAGAATCAAGAGCAGCTTGTAGATGAGGAAACCCATCTCCTCTTCTGGTCCTGCTCCCGTTGGTGCCTCTACCAGCCCTGAGTGCTAAGACAGGGCAGTGATAGGACAGGATCAAAGCAAGGTGGGGAGGTGAGTGAAAGTGGAGGATGTCCCACCGTATGGAGAGGAGGGTGACCTGCTGGGCTCAATGTCCAGCCTTGCTCAGAATCAGCATATCTTCAGATCTGGTTGATAATTTTTCTTCTGTGCCTATTTTTCAATACACCCAGCAGGAAAGCATCCCTGTCATCATCAAAGTTGACTTTAGGTTGACTACGGCAAGGCACACTGAAAAGCAAGAGCTGTGGAGCCATATTTGCCTTGGTTCAATCCTTGGCTCTGTCACCATGCAACTTTGTGACCTTGAACCAGTCCCTTAAGCCTTTTTGATGCCAAGTTTCTTTGGTTGGCAAATAAAGTAATAGCAATGCCTGGCTCTTAAGTTTGTTGTAAGGACTAAATGAAGTAGATGTTTAGTTCAGTGACTGGCATATCATTTATGTCTTTAGGAGTGTGGAGTGTTTCACTCTATGGAAACCAAATATAACAATTCTTTGCCTTGGTTGTTTGAGAGATTGTAAGTTTTGTATCTTCAATAGCCCAGATGTGCTTAAAGCTATCAACACATAAGGATACTTTTGAAAAGCACGGGCCATATCCAAAATTCCCAGGATGAAGTCGCATGCTAGCATTCTCTAAGCCTCTATTTTCTGAACAGAAAGAATACAACATCTGCAAACAACAGCTGGACAAATATTGAAAGATATAATTCCAGTTTCTTGCCATGTTAGCAGAAGCTATTGAGAGGGAGGGAGACAATTCACCCTGTATCAATACCTTTTTATGTCTCGAAGAAAAGAACTGCGATGAGTCATTCTGTTGAAGCAAGTCTTCGGGAAAGCTACCTAGGATGGCATTCTCGTGGCATCCTGGGTGCAGTCAGATAACATGCAGCCCTTTACTGAGAAGCCCTGGCTTATCAGGGCAGATTGATGGATTGGCCTGTGTTTATCTGGAGAACCTTAACTAACATCAAACATCAATTTGTGTCCTTACCTACAACTCATTAACTCAGCTTCAGGCAAGGTGCTAGCCCACCCTCTAGGGCTTCCTAGAAAAGGAAGAACAGCAAAGGTGACCTGAAAAGGCAATGAAGTGCCTGACTTTGGTAAAATAAAGTGTCCTTGGAGCTGCCCTCCAAACAATGTTGAGAGTTTTCTGGGAGTCAAAAGCACACACATTTGTCTAGATTGCTTATCTGGGCTTGATGGGCAATTCTGTCCTCTGAATGACACTTGCTCTTTTGGGATGGATGCAAGAGTGGGAGAACCCCAGCAAAAGGAGAGTGAAAGCAAAGCTCACTACTGAAGATACAGAAATAAAATGAAACCCAGAAGCCAGAAGCAACCCCGGGTCAGGACTCAACACAAAGACCAACTGTTGGGCTTCCAAACTGTGTGGACAGGGTCTAGATTTCAACTTCTAGTGTTCTGGGGAGTATAATGAAGGGATTGGAGGTGCACCAGGTCCTCTCCTGGCCCAAGCTCTTTGTCACTAAATGTCAGTGCATGTCCAAGCTGTGAACTGATGCGGCAGAAAAATGGAAATGCCATGTTACCGGCAGCCTCTCAATACACAGTTAGCTGTGTGCCCCTCAGGCATGTGACCATAGCATGCTCCTGCCTTCGCCTCTCATAGACAATAGGAGACTAAATAAATGCACAGATGCCAAAGACTTCAGACTTGGTCTAGAAGCTGGCCCTGCTGAGGCTCCCCAGGAACACTTCAGACTTGATATTGCTGTGGCCAAAACAAACCAACAAAATCTTGAATGCTTCTTCTTTCATTGTGTGGCAGTCTTAAAACAAGTAGGCCGTTTCCCTGCTGAAAGGAGACCTCTCCCCAAAACAGCCTGGGGCCAGTGTCATCTCCAACTGTCCCTGCCTCTCCCTCTTAAAGCCAAGCCAGGGTTTCCACAAATGGTAGTCAAGCACACTACCACTGAGCTAGTACCCCAAGCCTTTAAATGTTTTATAGCATTTTCTTTTCAAGAGGAATTTCACTATATAATTCAGGCTTGCCTTGAACCCACTGTGTGGCTGGCCTTAAACTTGCTGTGATGTCCCTGCTCTAACCTGTGCAGTAGCTGGGATTACAGCTGTGTGCCACCAGGCCTAGCACATTCTCAGACTTCCTATAGATGAGACCACAGTTAGCCTGACTAAAAGACTTCTAGATGATTTTTCTACCCCAGGCAATGAGGCTACTTCCAGTCATGACTAAAAGATGGTTTGCTGTGTCAGTGTCATCAGGTAGAATGGGACGCCAAAATCTGAGGCATTTACTTTAGAGTCCCTTTAGGATTGTGTCTAGCTTTTAGGGTGAGAGTTTGAAATTTTAATAGTTTACCTGAATCTCTTCCTCTGCATAGCTGCTATCAATGGTACATCAGACCAGAGTTGGAGTATTTGCATGCCAAGTATGGGGGAGAACCTTCTGTGTTCCCTAGTATTTATACATTCCTTTGTCTACAAATTCTTTTTGTTCTCTCTCTCTCTGTCTCTCTCTTCTTTTCTTTCTTTCTTTCGTTCTTTCTTTCTTTCTTTCTTTCTTTTTTTCTTTCTTTCATGCTGGGGATCTAACTCAGGACCTTTCACTTGCCAGGCAGGCATTTACACCATTGAGTCATCTCCTCAGCCTCTATGCAGCTATTTCTTACAATATCAACTTGACAAGTTGTACCATTCTATTAATACACATATACAAATTTGGATAAGCTGTCAGTGGACACAGATATATTTATACACATGTATAAATACACAGATACATAAATCTTAATGGATTTTAAATAAGTTAAATCCAGAATTTTCTACTGTCTCATTCCTGCTATTGAAAGCATTGGGGATTTTGTTTGTTTAAAGGAAAGGTGTGTGTGTGTGTGTGTGTGTGTGTGTGTGTGTGTGTGTGTGTGTGTGTGTGTGTTTAAAATGCTTGACCATATGTTTGACACTACATGTAGTACTATTTCATCATTCAGTATCCTCCCTGGCCATTATATTCATTTACATGTGGGTAATACAGGCACTGAGATTCCCCTGACAATCCAGTGACTAAGTGTCAGACCTGGGATTTAGAGCCAGGACTCTCACCTGACTCTGTATCTGAGTTCTCACCCCAGTCTTGTCGGGACCATTTAATTCTAGCGATGATCCAGCCACGTGAAGGCATAGCTTCATGGACAAGCCATGAACAAGTAGTCCTCATGAAAATTCCCAGAATTGCTCCTCCAAGAGTGCTGAGGAGGTGTTCCCAAGGTGGCTGTGGCTTCAGGCTTCTCCAGCAATCTGTGTAACATGTTCTTATCACATTCGTTCTGCTTTTGATATAGAGAAGAAGACTAAAGCCAAGAAGAAGTGAGCTCTCTGAGCTCTATTCTCATTAGTTCTGTCTTTACTGGCAGGTGGGAGGGCTCATTACTTTCTACCAGCAAAGCTCTGACCAACAGTAAAGTGTGTTAATTTAGTACAGATCACTGGATCACAGATTGGCTCATTTGCAAACGTTTATCTTAAACCATAAAGAAAAACATTACTTCTATCAGAAACAGTAGCTCAAAATAATATCCTTGGGAGGGGTTGTTACTCTAGTTTAGGGTTTAAAAATAAGCAAAAATATTAAGCACTTATATGTTTTGCATACATTCATTCAGAGGGCTGGGGAGAAGGCTCAGTGGAATAAGCACTTCCCTGGCAAGTAAAAGGGCCTGAGTTCAATTCTCAGTCCTGCCCAAAAAAAAAAAAAAAACCCAAAACATTGAGTCATTTATTCTTCCCAAAGCACTGTTTTCCCCGGGAGACACTGAGAAGTTATGTGACTAGGACTGCACAGCTCTAGCACTGAAGCTGTGACTCAGAATGATCCCGTTGAGTCTAGCGTGCTGCACCTCGATTCTGGTTTACTTTCCTTAAGCTGAGGAGGCTTAGCAGTGTGGAGGCCTTTTGTTTCCCTCCAGGGCTTTGCTGATCTTGAGAGGAAAGAACCCTGGGTAAGGGATGGTGTCTCCCACTCTCTACAGCTGGATTTTCCACAGCTGTGGTAAAACGAAAGGGATTCCAGCTCTCAGTTATACCTTAAAAAAGAAAAAGACGACACTCTACTCAAACCCCACAGCCAAAATAAACATAATTGGATGCTTGCTTCAAAAGTCTGTCACCATAGGTACTAGAGGATTCCTCACCTCATGCATGCAGCGGCACGGCACGGCCCAGTCTGTCCTCTGTAGCTTACCCACCTCTTGCATTGGAGGCCCAAGGGCCCCTTCCCAGGCGAGGCTGTGTCTGCACAGCTGCTGTGTGTCAGGACAGCAGCATCTTCATAACCCTTATCGTGAGTGTGCTTCCTGTGAACCACGGGAAGGGCCTCAGTTCACTCTCTGCTCTGAGGCCCTACCTCCTCCTCTGGTTAGAATCTGAAAGGAAGCCAGGAAAACGAAACTGCTGCAAAAAGTTGCTGATTTAAGGCAAATCTCTGAACTCCTTTTGGAAATCAGAATAATTCTTTTCAGTTGCTTTGCCTTAATGAGAGTCCCACCTCTTCTGATAAGTACCCCGGCATCCTTTATGAACTACAATTTTAATTCACTTTTTCCTCAGCAACTAAGACTTTATAGCCTATTTCTTCTGGGGAGCTGGAAGTTATAAAACTTCTATCTCCACCTGAAGCTGTGCACTGAAAACAGTCCCAGTTTTTTTCTGAATATTCATCAATTTAAAAAACACACATTTAAATTGAAAACACATTTGAAACCTATCAGTCTCCCACAGGGTTATTTTGTTTTTTAATGTGAGACAGGGAGAGAGAGATCGCTCAGTACTCAAACAACAAAATTCTTTTTCCTGTCTGTTCACAAAGGTTAAATTTATGTTGAAGAAAAGCCTGGGGGTTTTGTATTGTATTCAACCATATTTGACATTGCCCATTACTTAAGGTCTTAAGCCTTCATTTCTCCATCTGTTAAATGGAGTTATGATGCTAGCACTCTCAATGGCAAAGAGAACAGTGACCGTTAGCCAAGTAAGAAAAGATAACGGCAACTTCTGGAGACCTTTCAGTATAAATACTCCACTCTTTCCACCCCATGATTTGGAAATAGAGTAAATGGTAACTAATAGGTTATTGTAAACCCTTTTGGGGCTTCGGAAAAGGTTAGTAGTAGTAGTAGAAGCATGGAAGGAAAAGAGCTGGAAACTTGGATTGGGTGATTTTCATTCTTGGCTTTGTTGCTCATTAGCTGAGTAAAGCTCACTGAGTAATTTTGTTTTTTGGAGGCTTCTTTTCCCTTTATGCAAAATGAAATGGTTACTATCAGATTTCCTACCACTCAGAACTGTTGCGTAGTCAGATGCAACATTGAGGGCCAGGAAGATAGCTCAATAGTTCAAGTGCCTGCCTGGCAAGCACAAAGATCCGGGTTAAATCCCCAGCACCACATGCCATGCCGGCCCCACGCCAAGCCAGCCACCAAAACTGGATGTGGTGGCACACACCTGAATTCCAGTGCTGGGGAGGCTGAAACAAGAGGATCACTACGAGTTTCAGCTGCACAGTGAGACTCTAGACCAGATAGATAGATAGATAGATAGATAGATAGATAGATAGATAGATAGATAGATAGATAGAGAGATAGATAGATAGATAGATGAGTAATTTTTTTAATGCAACAATGCAATGTGATTGTTAAACTCCAGAGAATGAACTAGCTGTAGTGCAGGTGATTTGGGTGTAGATACTGCCTGCAGGACCTGGAATTCACTGAATGATGTCAGCCTTGCCCCAAGACCAACAGTGGTCCACCCAAGTCCTGGGTCTGTAAGCCTGAAGCTTTGGATGCAACTAAGACAACAGTGTTTCTACAAAGAATGTGGGTAGAAACAAGAGAGGAGATACTGTACTTCACTGGGCAGGAATGTTTCCATAGGTTGTTACGTATTTCACTCACAAGTACAGCTAGAGAAAGCTAAAACTTGAGGTAGGCCTTGGGATTGGATGAAAGAAGTGCTAAAGCAGGAGAAGCAGGAAGCAAAACATGGGGGGGAGGGCTGTTTTCAGGTGGGAGCAGGATTTCCACTCAGCATTACCGAGGCTTACCATGTTAAGGTTTCACATTTGCAGAAGAATAACCAGCCAGCAGGCCATAGTTAAAGCGTGCAAGCTCTGATGTGCAGGGCACCTGGGCCCCCTTGTCTGGTGCTCTGAGGGAGGGATCACTGGGTACATAAGGCCAGAGGCTCCATGGAAGCCCTCTTCTTTCTAAAACGTAAGTGTGTTTGTGGAGCCCATGAAGTGGGAATTCCTTTGAAATGCTCATTTCTTTCTGCGGCCCAGAAATGGGTCCTGGCCACATTTGGGTATGAAAACTCTTCGGCCTGGCTGCCCCGTGAGAGTCATGTTCTTTTTGAACAAGAGTTTTACACAGGAGAAAAAAGGCTGTTTCTTTCACTCAGGATGAGAATGTCCCTCTCAGCGCAGTGAGGTCTCTACCAGAGTAACAGGATCCATATGTTGAAGCTGGCGGCTAATGCTCAGCATATGGGCCGGTGAACTCTCCAGGCAGAAATATGCCTCCAATTCTCCAAAGAAGGCCCTGTAAACTCCAGAAAAGACCATTACTCAGGTGAGGGATGGCATATGCACAGCTCCTTGGTTTCCTAAGCCCTTCGTTCCTGTAGCATATGAGCCACAGAATGCGGGAGAAGAGGCCCTAGTGCGCGGCCTCTGTGAGGCCCCAGGCTTCTCCGAATAGCACAGGGCCTTACTGACACTGAGCTCTCTCTACAGCACTAAGGACCAGCAGGGCTGAGGGCTGCTACTCAGCTTGTTTGTCACACTGAATGGGAGCATCCCCCTCTGCACAAGCCAGCACTGCATGGCTCAGGGCACCCTCAACCAGAGCAAGAGGCCTGGACCCTAACTAGAAATGTCTGTAGAGAGGTTGGCCATGTCCTTGCATCTGGGAAGTGAGGAGGCAAGGCAGGGTAACACCTGAGACCTCTGGAAATTTGCATTGCAGAACAGAGCGGCACCAGACTCTGTCTAAAGATGCATGCTGGGAAAAGCAGCCTCTGCCCATCTCCCTGGCACCCGCAGAGATGGCAGCCATGGCCAGCACGGTGTTCCAGGGCAGCCCTTTGTGACGGGCTGTGTTCAGGAAAGAAGAGAACCTTCCATTGCCCTCAGCTAAGAATTCATTGCTGAGCCCAAGTGAATTGTCAGCAGCAGGCCAAGTAAGGATGGAACTAGATAACCAAACTATTGTTCCAGCCCAGTGTCTGGAAGAGTCTGAGCTGGCCCTCCCACACTCCCAAAGAACCCAGTGTTCTCATGGACTCTGTCCTGTGCCTCCTTTCTTACCCTTACCCTTGCCACTGCTTTCTTTTCAGTTTTTGGCTTCATGGTTCTCTTCTGTCTGTCTGTCTGTCTGTGTCTGTCTGTCTGTCTGTCTGTGTCTGTCTGTCTGTCTGTCTGTCTGTCTCTCTCTCTCTCTCTCTCTCTCTCTCCCCCTGTCCTTCTCTCCATCTCTCTCTCTGGCTCCCTCCCTCCTTCCCTCCCTCCCTCCTTCCTTTACTCCCTCCCTCTGGCTCTTTCCTTCTCCTCCCCCACCTCCTGCAGGTTTTCCATCACCTGCTGTATCTGTTGCAAGATGGCCGGGAAAGCTGCAGCCCAGCAGTGAGGTGCTCACAGAGCACTACCTCCTCAGCCCAAACGTTGCCTTTAATCCCTGTTTTCTGCTGAGCCCAACTGTGGTCTCTTCAAATGCACACAGACTCATAGCTGAGGCAAAGCCCAGTCTGCAAACCAGTCACCATGGTAACAAGCTTTCCTTCCATTCTGCTGTGAAAAGAAAATGGCTGGCTGTTGTGAGGAAGAGCTCACTGAGTCTCTGTGACCCAGCCTGTGTTGCTCAGGCCACTCCTTCATGTTGGCTGTGAGGAGGCACTCCAGCATTGAACCAAATACTGTTAGCCTTCGCCTTTCACATTTACTTCACCTAAGAGGAGGAGAGACAGGAGGAGGTTGAAATCAAATGAATAAAGCAGTTCTTTTCTAATGTAAACTACATTTTCACCAAAGAAGAACAGTTACCGCTCTGCTTGGAGCAGACTGAGATCTGGTGTAATGTATTTTCTTATCAGTGTACTGGATGAACTGAACTTAGAGATATCTGAGTCAAAATTCAGAGAAAGCAGCCAGACATATGGAGGATTCCACAGGGCTCCAGGGTTAGAGAACAATGTCTGGCTAACTGGGGCAATGGTGTTTGATGCTTCCTGTTACGTCAGTAGGCATGTCAGTCCTGTGACCGACCGTGAGGCAAGGCAGGTGTTGGTCTGCATCCTCTGCTTCCAAATCATCTTGAGTCTTCGCGCTCACTCCTTCTCTAGGTAACAAAGCGGGAGAGTCCTGGGCATAAACCTGAAGTGACTTCCTGTTCTGGACACCATTATGGGGATGCATCAGAGTGACCACCAAAAGGGACTGTCTCTGTGAATCCAGAGTGTGGCAGTTTGGAACAAAACCACAGGGTCAGAAATGCTTAGCTTGGAGGTCACCAGTAAGTTCCACACCGGAATGGCCCGTGCCATGTCTATACTGGCTGTGACATCCGATGCTTTGTTGGCAACTACTTCTCAAAATCCAAACAACCTCCACCCTTTACCCTTTCTTAGAGTGAGCCAGGGACCCTGATTTAAATAAAAGTGATGGGTTTCATCTCAGAAAGTTGAATGTGTGTTTCAAGTGGACTTCGTCTCTTTCAGTTTCTCTGCAGGTGGATATCGTTCCCAGCCAAGGGGAAATCAGCGTGGGAGAGTCCAAATTCTTCTTATGCCAAGGCAAGTGTCCTTTGTCCCACTGGCTCAAAGTGCATCAAGCAGAAGACAGAGGCCCATGGGTACAAGATGACAGCACTCAGAATCTTGGGCATTGCTTTGCTCCTGGGCCAGTAGTGGGACCATTTCAATAACGAAGCAGCTCTCAGACCCTCCTCCTTCCTCTCCTAGTGCTGCCCCACAGTAGTGACATGTGCCACCAACACTTCTGCTTCAAATGGAAGAAGCATCCTCTTAGGAAAATCAGCACAGCTTCCAAACAATGCATTTTCTCTGATCTCCTGACCTGTCTACACCCACAGTTCTGGAAAATAGCAATATCTTAGAAATCATACTTCAGTAGGTTGATTTAAAGTTC
The DNA here is from genome assembly GCA_004027165.1 of Ctenomys sociabilis. NCBI lineage: Eukaryota > Metazoa > Chordata > Mammalia > Rodentia > Ctenomyidae > Ctenomys > Ctenomys sociabilis. Next base: position 71,816 of record PVKA01000126.1, on the reverse strand, counting down.
ATTTCTTAGACTCTTCTAGACCTAGAAAATCTGAAAGTTACCTAAAAGTAAAAGGAACACTGGTCTCTCTCTAGTTGTAAGGACATGGGTTGTTCAGGACTGTTGTGAAAGTCAGTACATACAGCATGGCCCCTAACAGAGCTCTAGGGTATATCAGACCTGGGGTCCATGTTGTCTGTCTAGGAAATATGCTCCTTTTCCACAGCTCCGATTATTATTAAGAGAAGTCCAGGAAGGAAATGACATCCAACGAGGCCTGCGGTCCTGTGTGCATGGCATAGCTAGGATTCACAGCATGGCAGGACCCAGAAAGAGCTGAGCTGGATGTAAACTGTGCCATTACCAAGCAGATTTTGGCAGAGAGGGCCTTTAAGTGCTACCACGATTCACAGATGAGGTGGCCATGGCCAATGGAGGCATCCACTCCAGCTTGGCCTTCATTACAGCAATTTCAGTGCTCTGGAGATGTAGCCATGGTGCCTGCAGCACAGCTTGCAAATAGCGCTATTTATTGAAAACATGATGGGTGCTGAAACGAAGACTGCTTCATTTCCATATTAAGCATCTGCACAGAGCTGGGTGCTACGGGCTGAGGAGGCTGTGAGCAGAGCAGAGGCAGGGTGGGATCCCAGGGCCCCTCGCCCCACGCCAGCCCGAGGTCTGGCCCTGTTCCACAGCAGTGACCTGCCCCTCTTAGGTGCCTAGGCAAAGGAGGCATGGGTGATGCTGGCTGCCCTCTTTGCAGCATGGAATGAGATGAGCTCGTCTGTTGGAGGTAGCTGTGCAGCCATGGAAGTCACAGCCATGTGCGCAGGCAGAGTGGTTGAAATCTGTGTTCCTAGGCCAGCCAGTGCCTCCTGTCTCTGGCCCAGGAGATCATTATCTGACTCCATAAAAAGAAGTGGGTCACAGGGCACTGACCAATGAGGTCCTTGAGCACAAGTCCTACAACATACTAAGTGCCTTTATTTCTCACAGTGGGTCCCTAACAAATTTCTCTTCTCTCACTAAAGAAAATGAGCTCGTGTGGTTGTTGAGTTCCTTTCAGATATACTAGGAGTTATTATGTATGTAATAATTAAACAGAAGCCAGAGCACAGCTATGAGACATTGAGATGTGAATGCTCAGCCCTACCTCTCAAGCCAGCCTTATGGTTGTGCAGTAGTGCTTACTGAGGAGCTACTGTCACTCTGGAAGGGACATTGTCCTCTCAGTTTCAGTGGTTTGAATGTAATCTCTTCCTCTTTAGTAGCGGGAGATGCCAAAGACAAGGACATCTCCTGGTTCTCCCCCAACGGAGAAAAGCTCAGCCCAAACCAGCAGCGGATTTCGGTGGTGTGGAATGACGACTCTTCTTCCACGCTCACGATCTACAATGCTAACATCGATGATGCTGGCATTTACAAGTGTGTGGTCACTGGAGAGGATGGCACTGAGTCCGAGGCCACCGTCAACGTGAAGATCTTCCGTAAGAGACTTCCTTCTGTATTCTATGCTCTCCTTGCTCAGCCAGTCAGATGGCTGGTGGCCTTCAAGGGGCCAGTGAGGGTCTGTAGCCTGCTTCTTCTCTTCTTCTCAAGTCTTCTTACCTCATTTAGAGTTCTGGCATAAAACTCTTGAGTTTTCAAATAGTCTTTGTCCAACCCAGAGCTCACAATCCTGACTCCTTCTGGTCATAGCTGTTCCCAACTGGTCTTCATTCTTCAAATTCAAACTACCCAGTTTCCAGAGTGCTGTTAGGAGTCCCTCTTTGCCTTTCTCAAGTTTTGACTGACAGGTGCAGAATTCAGGCTTCCCCTTATTTTTATCCTCCACTGGTAATGGAGTGCAAAGGCCTTGTGGGGTGGGGATGACTGTTTGAATACTGTGACACTCACAGCAGGAAGTTCTATGTCCACTGAAATCCCATGGAGAGGTGATATCTCCCTACCTGTTAGTTGATGTCTGTTCTTTCCTGTTGACCATAGTCATAGTGAGTGACATCTAATGGGGCAATATTGATTGCCACAGTATTTATGGCCATTCTGCGTGCTCTCCTGTTCTTCAGGGATCAGAGTGGGAGAGTAAGAAAGGACTGATGACTGCTAGAAGCATTAGAAGAGATGTAAAGGAGGCCTGTACCACATGTAGAAGGAACCACTGGAGAAAAACCTCCCTTTCCTGTATAGACACGCTTCTGTAATGAATTCACCGTCCAGTGTTGTAGAACACTGCTGACATGTTTTGTTTCCTGTCCTGGCTGTTCCACTTGATGTCCCTGACCAGTATTCAAGGGATCCCCTCGTACAACTGTATCTATGCATGGAGGTTTGCCTGCAACTCAAGTCCAGGCAGCATGGCTGTAGCAAGAAATGATCCTGTGGGGAACCCTCGATTTTGCTCATGCTTCTCCTGCTCATTTTCTAGAAAAACTCATGTTCAAGAATGCACCAACCCCTCAGGAGTTCAAGGAGGGGGAAGACGCTGTGATTGTGTGTGACGTGGTCAGCTCTCTGCCCCCAACCATCATCTGGAAGCACAAAGGCCGAGATGTCATCCTGAAAAAAGACGGTAAGAACTGAATTTCTTGAGCAATGTCCTTCCCCACAGGCTGTTGAGCTCCCTGGGTTTCCATCCCTCCCTGCCCCTGAGGTACCCCAGTCCAAAGTCCAAACCCAGATTCAGGCACCCTAGAATCTCCATGCAGTTTCCAGCTCCTAACTCATGTATTCTATTGAGACACCTTCTCTTCTCTCCAAAACAAATGAGAGATTTCTCCTAGATGTGCTCTTGGCTACATTCAGAGCCAAGGACACATTTCCCTATTTCACTCCAAAGACTCACCCCATAAGATCAGAATTAAGACAGAGGAAAGAGGCTCAGCCACCTGCCTGCAGATTCCAGAGTTCTCTGACTGATCCTTGGATGAACCTGCCTCTTGTCTCTTCTAGTCCGATTCATAGTCCTGTCCAACAACTACCTGCAGATCCGGGGCATCAAGAAAACAGATGAGGGCACTTACCGCTGCGAGGGCAGAATCCTGGCACGGGGAGAGATCAACTTCAAGGACATTCAGGTGGTTGTGAACGGTGAGGAAATCTGTCCTTCCTGTTCTCACCTTTGCTGCAGCCTTGACTCTCCCTAGCCATTTTCTTTGTCTTCCTCTTTGGTCTCTGTAATTAATTCTGTCTTGATGTGTGCACACTCCAGGCTTCATCTTCTCCCCACCCTAACCTCTGCCTCTGGAAACTTTTCCTCTCATTGTTTTTTTTTTTTTTTTCTTCCATTTTTAATATACATGTTTTTCAGGTCTGTCCTCAACTAGGAGGTATTGTCGTGTCTTTCATTATCTTGCAGCACTGGGCATTTTCTCCGTCCTGACTACTAAGTTCTTCTTCATTCTCATTGTCCTTGGTATTACCGTAATTGTGAAGTTGGTTCCCTTGGTTCAGCATGCAGAGAAAATATTACAATCAATTTGGATTTCAGAATAGTCAGAATCATGTGGCATATAGGCTTATGAATCTTAATTTGCAGTGTCAAATAAACACACCCATAGAATCGACCTGACATTTACAAGATGTTTACAGGAAATTATAATGTCAGTACTAAGAAAATAAGTAAATGGTGTTTGAATTGTTTTGGCTATGGATACACATTTTTTGCCAAACTTCCTCCGTCTCATTCCTTTGGTAAAAACAGTCTGTGTACAAGGTTGTTTATGATGATTTTAGAGAAATGTCACTCTGGTGAGCTGGCTTATTTCAAAATGGTATTAAACTTATGACCATCAGGAATAGTAATTTCCAATTTTTTCCACTATTCAGAATGCCCCTTTTACCATTAAGTTTGACCAACACTGGTAATTATTTAGTGTGCATTGACTGAGAAAATATGTAATGACACATAGCTTCTATCAACTGATTTGAACATGAATAAAATGTATCATTGTAGCTTCTAGACTCTTGAAAAAACAGTAATGCATGTTTGTGGGCAAATTGTTTCTTTGGTTGAATTAATTATTTACTGCACAAATGAGTTGAAGTCCCTTGACCAGCTTTGCATCCATCCTCAACCTATGGCCCTCACATGAAACTCTCTGACCTGGGGACCTTTGAAGTGTCTCTTCTCCAGGCTGTTTTCTTCCAATTTTTCACAGTGACCCTTGACATCTTTGTTTTCTTCAGTGCCGCCCACTGTCCAGGCCAGGCAGAGCATTGTGAATGCCACCGCCAACCTGGGCCAGTCTGTCACCCTGGTGTGTGATGCAGATGGCTTCCCAGAACCCACCATGAGCTGGACAAAGTAAGAAACTGGCTAGTGCCTTATATCATGGGCTAGAGAAGAAGGGACATCATAGGGTATTCTCCATGCTGGCATTTCAGTGGCATGGGTCTGGACTTCTTGCAAATGTCAACTCCATATGAACAATGAGTTCTTTCCTGTAGTCTTTCATTTAGTCTTGTGGGGACAGGTCCAGAAGATGTGGTCTGGGGGATCTCAGCCTTGTGAGTGCAGTTTACAGCCCCTGGACAGAGTCAGAGGTGTTGGTAGAGAAATAAAAGGTATATGCAGAGGTACAACTTGGAGCCTTCCCCTTTTGTGAAGACTAAGTATTCATCTTGGTTTAGTGCGCACTTTGTGGAAACTGATTAAAACTACACTTCATAGCTCTGGGGTCAAAATCATAGTCTCCTGTACTTCTGTACCCTGTAGAGATGGGGAACCGATCGAGAACGAGGAAGAAGATGAGAAGTACATCTTCAGTGATGACAGTTCTGAGCTGACCATCAGGAAAGTGGATAAGAATGACGAGGCCGAGTACATCTGTATTGCTGAGAACAAGGCTGGCGAGCAGGATGCCTCCATCCACCTCAAGGTCTTTGGTAAGGGCAGAAGGGGTCCTCCCACCCAGGATCCATCAGAAGGATTGTCCACCCCCCTGGGGCATATCCCTGGAGCAACCATTTCTTAGCATCTGCAACATCCATTGCACCATCCACCCCAATCCACACTACTGCAAGCTCACTGCACAGTGAAAGTTTCCAGCTAATCTCCCTACCTACCCCACTCCTGGTCATCTTCTGTACCTTCTACTACCAGTAGCCAGAATGCCCTAAAGCCCACACTGCCTTTTACCAAATCATGTTGCAACCAGAAGAAAATCCAGTCCCTGTTCTATGGGCCAGGTATATCCTGGCTGCTTCCTGTCTCCAGCCTCATCTTCCCTTCCCTTTGGTCCACACCAGTAATTCCCCAACCACACACACACTTCTTTGGGTTCTTCCAACACAAGCTTGTTCCCTGCCCCAGGGAAACTGAACTTGCATGTTCAGTGTGTAGAATATAGCTCCTTGAGATCAGCTCTAAGCAGTCTTCTTCCTACTGCTATTTGGACAACAATGCAAACTCTCCTCCATGCATCCTGCCTTTACTGTCCTAGTAATGTAGCTCCCTCGTCATCATTCCAATGCCTTTACTGTGTCTTCTTCCTGCATATAGCAGTACTAGAATTGATTTTATTAACCTACATGTTTAGGGGATTGTTTATTTCATATATCTACTCACACATAAACTCCAGGATGTCAGAATCCTGGCTTGCACATTGCGTTTTTCCTGGCACTGTCAACAGCACCAGACTCGTAAGGGGCCCTGGGTAACTAGCAGTGACCAACCCACTGACTGCCTCACCTTCTCGACTTCCTTCACTGGCCTTTGTGGAACGGCCATAGCCAGTCATGAGGAGTCCCTGCGTCTCTGCTCACAGTGTCATCCTGACCTCAGCAAACTAAGCTTCCATTCATTTCTGAACTGAGAGGCATTTTGACCTGACCTTCTAAAAGGAGTTTGTTGCAGAGAACTGTTCACCCTTGTGGCTTTCAACTCCCTCTACTTATATGACTGAAAAGCACAGATTAGCCTGCATACTCTATTTTTTTTTCTTTTTCTTTTGGACAAGGTGTACAGGGTCTATAGGGTCTCACTGCGTAGATCGGACTCTTAGTGATCCTCCTGTTTATAGCTTCCCAAGTGCTGGGATTACAGACACATGCCACCATGCCCAGTCTCACAGGCTCACTGTGCTTCAGGGGTGGGGCCAGCATGGCACGCCTGGGGATCAAACTCCCAGCCCTCTGTCTGTCTCAGCAGGTGCTTTAATCCGCTGAGCTATTTGGCCAGCCCTTGCATACTCTAGATAGTATGGTGTGAATAGAGATGTTCAAAGGGCAACCCTAGGCACACCCCTCCTAGAAAGGGTACTGATTTTTTTTTTTTTTTTTTAACAGTACTGGGGATTGAACTTGGAACCTTGTGCTTGTGATGCAGGTTCCTTATGCTGCTGAGCTATTACTCTGGTCCCTAAACAACATTTTTTTTTTTTTTTTTTTTTTTTTTTGGCAGAACCAGGAATTGAACTCAGGCCCTTGCGCTTGCCAGGCAAGTGCTTATTCTACTGAGCCATCTCCCTGGCCCTCCTAGAAAGTCAAAGTGGGCATCTGGGAACCATCCAGGGGACCCGTTTTCCTAGCCTGATAGGGCTGTGTGTCACTACGCAGTTGAGATTAAAGTATGTGTATGCAAATGGCTCTCTAATCACAGACTAATCTTATTCATTCCTTGAGGACAAGTGGATTCAGAAATAGGTTAGCAGTTTGAGACAACTGGGTAGACTTAAGAATAAAAGCTAAACATCATGAAAAACATCCTTGATAGACTTTACACTAATCTCCCCCATCACTCTGAGTAGATGCCTTCCTGTTATAGAAAAGGACAGATTAACTTGTTAATTCTCTTCCTCCATCTAACAAATACTCACTGAGTATCAGTGATACAGAACATTGGCACTACAGAGATGAGTAGCACATTTTAAAATATTTTTGTTTATTAGCACATGTTCACAATAAGGAATGTATTCATTGTGAGGGGTTGTTACATGTACACTACATCTTAATCCTTTTATTTATTTATTTATTTATTTATTGGTACTGGGCATTGAACTCAGGACCCTGCACTTGCCAGACAAGTGCTTATTGTACTGAGCTGTCTCCCCAGTCTGTCTTAATCCTTTTAACTTCCCCTTCATCTTTCTACCCCATCATTTTCCTCCATCCTTAGATGCCCTCTGACCCTGAGAAACAGAAAAAGATAAGCCTATAAAAATTCTAATAATAATAGTAAATAGTGTCAGTCAAGGACATTGAGGAACCTACCATGGAACCAGACATTATCAAGTTAACAAATATGCATAATACAGACTCCAGTCTCATCAGTAGGTGTAGACTAGAGACACCATGCCAGATTTTTTTTTTTTTTTTTCACTGCACAGATTGGACTCATAGTGATCCTGTTTTTCAGCCTCCCACACTCTGGGATTATAGGTGTGCACCACCACACCCAGTTTCAATCACCATCTCAGCGTGCCTCGGGGGCGGAGCTCCATAGAACCCAGGTCCCCACCTCTGCCTAAGCAGGCATTTTAAATCACTGAGCTACGTGACTAGCCCTAAGTTAATGAATCTTATACATCAAAATTAGTACTAACAACCTTATTTCCAGAAAAACAGACTCTACTCTGTCAGTGTTTCCTTCTTTAGGCTTGCCTGTAGGAAACTGGTCCATTAGTTAAATATAAAAAGAAATTAGAAAATGTTTGTGTCCCATAAATCTGGCTGTGGCATAGATAGGCATTCTATTTTAGCATAAATGACAACATTTTACAATGACCTCCTAGTAGTAGTTTGCAATGTTTATAAGCAAAGATCTCTGGTCCTGCATGACACAGATTATTGAAGTCACAGAAACAGTGTGCTGCTTTGTAAATGGGAATTACAGATGAAGAGGGGCTGGACAAGAATTTCAGGCAGGCAGTGCATAGGGAAGAGGTGGGAGAAGCACGTTCTATGTTGCGTGTGAACTGCTCGTGCATAAGACAGCCTGTTAGACCCACAGGTTTGTCCCAGGCACCTGGAACAGTACCTGGGAGTAAGCATTAGCATTTGAATTCTTTTTTTTTTTTTTTTTTTTTTTTTTTTGCAGAACTGGGGATTGAACTCAGGCCCTTGCGCTTTCCAGGGAAGTGCTTATTCCACTGAGCCATCTGCCTGGCCCCTAGCATTTGAATTCTGTATCTGCCAGGCTGGCCTTCAGTGCCCTGCGAATCAAAGTTCCCTGTGAATCAAACTGTCATTTCCACAGCCAGGCGGAGGAAGCTGGAATTCTGTTATCATCGCTGGCCTTTAAGAAATTCTTTTAGATGTTAACACCATGCAGTATAATAATAACAACACTAGGGCCTGCCAAATAGCTCAGTGAATTAAAGCTCCTACAAGCAGGCACATGGGCTGGAGGTTCAATCCCTGGGCCTGCTGTGCTGACCCTGCCCCTGGGGGCATGCTGAGATGGCAACTGAGACTGAGCATGGTAGCCCATGCCTGCAGTCTCAGCTCTTGGGAGGCTATAAACAGGTGGATCGCTACGAGTTCAGTCTAGTAGTGAAACCCTGAATACCCTGCAGAACCTTCCCTAAAATATAAAAACAATAATAATAATAATAACACTCAACATGAACTAGCACTTACACTCTGCCAAGCATTGTCCAGCACTATCTGTAAATTAGGTCTTTTAATCTTCATCATAGTCCTAGGAAGTAGGTTTAATTATCCCCATTTTACAAATGAGTGCAGAAACTAGGTGTGTCTCCCAAGAAGCCAGGAGACAGCTGGCTTCTAAGTCCACTCCCCAAGCTAACAGTGGTGGTTACCATTCCTTCATACTGCATCATGTACACTCTGTATCTGAGTTGCTAGGCAATGGTTAGTGACTTAGGGACCAGTGCACCCTCAGTTTGTTACTGTGTTTCTCGTAGATTCTCCTTGCAGCATGCTCAGCTGTAATGTGCCTGCCTCTGGCAGAAGAGAAGGTGGTGGGAGCCTGCTGGGCCAGGGCAGAATGAAGAGAACACAGCTAAGTGTCCACAGTAGGAGTAATGGAGCAGGGAGAGTAGGACCAGGAAACGGTGAAGCAGGACTTGCTTTTCCATCCTCCACCCTCTGTGCCCACAGCCACATACACGCACATGTGCACACACACACACTCACTGATGGCACAACCAGTAGTGACCCAAGACTGCTGCAGCTGAAGCAGAACAGTGGAGCAACCAGGGGAGAGGTAGCTGAGCTCCCAGTGAGGAAACTGGAGCTATGTAGGGACTGTACTGAATCCAGAGTGACAGTGTTTGGTAGTATTCCCGGGGGAGTGCCCACATCTCTTTGGAATAACCGTTGCTTGGGTACAGCTTCTTATCATCTCCTTTCACCTCCTTTCTCTTCTCTTCACCTCCCCTACTGGTTGAGGAGACCAATATGGCACTGAGCAATGAGACGAAGGGGGGCCAGCTCTGGACCATCTTTGGGGATAAGTAATCAGGTTTCCCAACAGCAGCAGAGTCCAGTGTGGTGGAAGAGGAAAAATCTGCAGTGTAGAGAGGGGAAAAAAAAAGACCTCAGCTCTTGAGGCTTCAAGAGGCGATGGCAATCAGTATCTGAAAGACATAATTAATTAGAGACTGTAGCACTCTGGCCTAGTGGCGGCAGCTTTTCCTAAGGACCTATTTTACATGTATTGCCCTAGTTACCAGCTAGAAAGTTTCTTTACTAGATAATTGCATTGTACCTTCCTTTGAAATTGGCAGCGAATTTCATTGTTCATCTCCCCTTGAGCCCTTCCAAGGTATTTTTTGTCTCTGCTGAGTGTGACATTCATGCTAATTCTCTTGGGGCTTCATACTGCCATGGGTGAGGAAAATTTGCCTGGGAGAGGGCAGAAGCCTTGCTTAGCTGACCCCTTGAAATCGTGTTACCTTTACAGGGGACAGAGAGGACCAGCCAGGCCTGGAGAAAGGTGTACCTGGTCATGTCCTCTACTAATCTGCCCCTGCCTCCCTGTTCAGTCAAGAAGGGTCCCCCTGGCTCTTCTTGGGCCAGGGTCACCAGTTCCTGGAAAAGACTGGGTTGTGGTGGCAGACTGCAGAGCTATGGACATGTATGTGAAAGTGGCAAGATGGCAGCATCTGCTGGAGGATCTAGAGGAGAGATGCAGCGAGAAGGTCACAGCACAGAAGCACGTGAAGGCAGGTGAACACTAGGAGAGGGATCCAGAAATCAGGAGCCCACAACAAAGGCTGCTAAAGATGGAGCAAGAGCCCATTAAAGGATAAAACCTGAAGAGAGACCTCTCGGTGCTGGAATGCACAGGGAGGGACATTTGTACATACATAACGTGATCTGCATCAGTCTCTATTCGTCCCTCTGTCCCAGCATAATTTCTCAGAGCATTCCCATCTTGCTCCAACAACATTCTACACTTCATTTTAGACAAAAGGCCAAGAAGTGATTCGCATGATCTTCTAACCTTGAGTTAGTGTGGGCAGTAGTGTCACCCCTGCAGGGGATTACGTCATCAGTGAGAAGCTCACCTGTTTCCAATAGCACAAAATTAACCTTCGTGAATAATGTTGTGGTGAGACTACTGTTCACCTTTTTTAAGGACTTGCACAATGCAGCCTTTTAACCATCTGGGAAATAGAGCTACTAAGGCCAGATATTAAGATGTCACCTGACCCTCATCTATCTCTAGTTAACTGCCAGAGCCCAGAGCTGCAGGTCAGGAAAAGGTCAGCAAACGCTGTGTACATCTCAACACCTAAGTTTCCAGAGGTCAGGAATTCAAGCGCCCTGAGGTTTTCTCTAGGCCTCAAAATGACTGTTCGGCTTAGTGAGAAGTTGCATTTTGTTGTTTTTCTTTTACTTTTCATTCTGTGCATTTGACAACACAGATTCAACTTTTATTCTTGCTTACTTTATTTTTTTGTATTTACTTAGATTGCCTCTTTTATTTTACCCATAAAATTTAATGGGAGTTAGCACTTCATCTATCCAGTACAAATTATCAACTGAAAAGTTGTATTGATCAAGTCTGACATGAAGCCTTGCACAGGAAAACCCCATTCACATGGATTCCATCAACTCAAACATGGGCCCATATGGCCACAAGGGATTAGGAAATACCTGTGCGCCCACCATTAATGCAGGCTTTGCTGAGCAGGGTGTTGGTGTTGATTAACTTTGGGAGAATATTTAAAATATTTAGGTGATTTTATGTAGAAGCAGATATATACTATCCAAAACCAGTATAGGTCTGTCATTGTGTTCTGTTCATGAAAGCAGTAGCAAAGAATTTGACAGGGCAGATAGCTGCACAGGGAGCACTTTATTAGTTTGCTGTGGTTAGTATGCAGACTTGAACATTAAGGAAAAAGAGTTATTTCAAACATTATCCATGTTCTGGTTTTTGTTGTCGTTGTTGTTATCTCTCTAGCCTAGGCTTTTTTTTTCTATTAGTGAAATAAGTTACATTTGTGCAGTGTTATCCTTTCTAAGGAAGGTTCAGCAATTTCAGAGTATATAATTGTTTTAAGTTGGGAAAATTCAATTTTCGCTAATGTTTTAACATTTCGCTTGGCTTTGGAATGCTTATGTTTCTTGCATTACCCGAAACATTTAGAAAATGAACTCAGCCCCACACGTCTTCTCCCACCCTCAACTCCCCATAGCCACCAGCCAGCTCTCCCCAGATGGTTCCCTGGAGTTGATGCTGACACTGGATCTTGAGCCATTAGGGACATGGACCTCTCATTCCTCTTTCCAGCCCTCTTTGCCCTCTCTCATGTCCACATCCTCTGACCCCCTTGTCCTCTTCCCACACCCTCAAAGGCTCCTTTTTGCTCTGTTCCTCCCCAGATTGCAGTGTTAGCTCATATCTGCATCCTTGACACAGCTTCCCAATTCATTTCCCCACCTCTAAATTTGTCCCAGGGCGAATGATCTTAACTTTTCCTAGGTTCACCTTCTTGAGATACAGTGATGATTCTGCTGCTATGATTGAGCACCATCCGTCCATGGGCTCTACCAGCCAGCGGATAAAACTGCCATCATGCTTGCTGTCTTCCTGACCTTCTTTACATGATTGCTTCTTTGCTTATATTAGCAAAGAATGAGTCTGCTTCCACCACAGAGTTGCGATTGCTGATAATTCATGACCTTGCCTCAGCCATCTTCTGAGGAAGTCTCAGACCCAAGGCAGCACTCTTTCTTTCTGTCACACTTGCTGTATGCATTGCCCTTATGCTCTTACTCTGTATATATATTTTTACTACTATGGTTTCTGGATTACCTAGGCCTGCTTCATTGAACCTGGAGCTCAACTCTGGGTTCCCTAAAACACCCAAACTATGGCCTTGCACTAGTAAAGAGATAACTTCTATTGAATGAGTGTACGGCATCAGTTAAATCCAAAGAGATGCATAGTCATCAGATAAACTCATAAAAACATTTTATCTTTTCAGCAAAACCCAAAATCACATATGTAGAAAATCAGACTGCCATGGAGCTGGAAGAGCAGGTTACTCTCACCTGCGAAGCCTCAGGAGACCCCATTCCCTCCATCACCTGGAGAACTTCTACCCGAAACATCAGCAGCGAAGAAAAGGTATGATGTCGCCCAAGAGTTTCAGGGGCTGTGGAAAATACTCAAAGCATACTGCATCCACCCCAAACCCAGTTCTCTTTGGTGAGCCGGAAGGGGGGATGTGGTCACCAAAGGCTGCAGACAGGTCCTGAAGCCTCCCTCTTGCCCTCAGCCCACCTGAACCTGGTCTCTTGCACTGGAGCAGGCCCAGTTCCCTGTGTAAATTGGCGGGGGTTTGATGGTCATGGGTGCACCCTGGTCAGTGTTCTGGGAAGGTGGTGATAGTGATTTTCTCACCCAGGGTTGTAGAGCTGTGAGGAACAAGAAGCCAGATCCTGGTGCACTGGATGATGCTATCATCATCTCAGGAGCAGCCAGAGACAGCAGGGATCCAGATGGGCCTCTGAACGCTTTCCCTCACTTTCCGTATACTCATGCTATGTATGCACTCTATGCACAAAAGTTTGGTCGCCTTTGTGTCTGCCTGTATCTTTGGTCATATTTGAATTTCATTTTGTTCTAAAGGCAAAAATAATTAGCAGTTTCTAAATGATGATGACACCTGGGTTTTGCAATGTATTCACAGAGGGTTTCAAAACACTGTAGGAACCTTCCAGACAAATTAAAATCGCTAGAAAGATTTATCTTTCAAATATGTAAATTTATAGGCCGCCAGAAAGCTGTCATTGTGGCCAACAATATATAAAAATCGAGCAATCCCCCCCCCCAATCAGGCAATCCTTTGTACTGAGTGAGCTAAAAACAGAAAAAGGAAAAGGCTTTGTTTTAAGGCAATTTTGAGCCCTCTCATGGCACTTCTCCAATCTCATCTCCTATATCCTGTAGTAATGGGTTTCATTTGGTTAGCCAGAGCTTTGTTACCTATTCTGGAGTAATGGCCTTAGCCTTAAACAACATTTATAATAGATTGCTTATTGACCAAAATGTCAAAAATAATAGATCTTCACTCTTCTACTTGCTTAAAGGAAATCCCTAGAAAGGATAAACTCATAGCCAAAAAAGGACAGTGTGAAATAATACTGGAGCTAAATTTGGAATTTGCATTTGAGGAATGGATTTCTTTCCCGCTAATAGAAAATAGAGCTAAATCAAAAGGAACAGACATTGCTGTTCTAGATAACTCATTATTTTTTTTTTTTGCAAATATTACACCCAGATTTAAATTCAACCTCACAAAAGCTCAGCTGAGGAACTGCTAAATATTTTTGAAACACATATGCTGTCGGATATGCAAAACCAGCTAGATTAATAAATGTGGTGTTTATTTGGGTAGTTTCTTTATCAACAGTAGAGAAAAACTTTTGGCTAAGACTTCAGCTCCCATTGTGTGTTCCGTGGATTGAATGTACATTTCAGGGCTTAATCCACAGGGCCACTGCTTAGTGGGGCTTTCTACACTAGACTTAAAAATAGCTTTGCCTGGAGTGACCCAGGGCACATCTTTGACCTGCAGTGAAAGACAGAAATACCTGTCATAGATGGATGCTGCTCCCAATTTTTTTCTTCTAGGAATAGCTGAACAGCCAAACTAGACCAGAAAGGTTACTAAGATTTGTGCCTTCCTCACATTTTTTAATAGGCCAACATTCCAGGCCTCTACTTATTCTCTCATTCTCTAGAATAAGAATAAATATTCACACTTAATAAATAAAGACACTGAAGGTTTCCAAAAACAAGATGCCTTTTGGTATTAGCAGGGACTGGCTCTTCATACAACTCAGATTTCAGCATCTGTTATCTGTTTTAGACTGATAATTATTCAAGCCTATCTGGGTCATACTGTGGTTTCTTTTGCCATAGACTTATCTGCAGATCTACTTGAAGTGACATTATTGGACCATGAGTCAGTAAATGTTAGAACAAGTCCTCCAGATGAGCTCTAGATGTGACACTAGATTAACATAATTTGCCTAAATGAAATCCTGTATCACAAAATTTGCCATTTCTGTTAAGCATTAACACCCTGAAAGCATGCTGCCCATGTTATCAAGTAGATAACTAATAATTAAGAAGACAAATGTGAGTTATCCATGAGCAGTTTGGATTCCAAAAAACGAACTCTACTTACTGTGGCAAACTCTCCTCATGGTCTCTTCTGACTAAAGAGGTGTTGTATTCAATTAAGCTTTGAGAATACTAGATTTGTTGAATGATACAAGTGGAAGAAAACAATTTAGTTTTTTAAATTAGGATGATAGGCTAATCAGGTTCTAGCTAATTGGTAAAGAAGCCTCCTGAGTTTAGGTCCTATGAAATAACAGAGTCATAGAAGGCTGGAAGGTACCTCATAAGGTTATCTAGTCTTCCCTGGGTCCCTTTTCTAGAATCTCTGCTAGAAAGTCACATGGCCCCTCCGAGGCCCCTTTATCTTTCTTCAGGAGAGTTGCCAATGTGATGCTCAGGAAGGGCTGCTTTCCTGCTCAGTTCTCTCCTGAGTGTCCCCAGCTCTGCTCCTCGGTCCTTCATGTGAGGGTCACTCAAGGAGCTCTCCTGTTGTCCTTTACTCAGTCTACTCTTTTGCACTTGCCATACCCAGCCATTATCCCTGTGGCGCATGCCAAGGTTTCCACAGCCTTTATCCTTCTCATGGTCCTGTGCTCCACAGGTGCCAGTCGCTAGTGCTCCTCTAAAATGGGGCCATGCTTAGAGCACCTCACATGGACTTTAGAAAGGTTGCTGCCTTCTTAAGCTTTAATTGTCATGCAGTTAAAGTTACATTAGCCCTTGAATAATGTCCTCATTCTGCTACTTCCTTCTGAGCTTGTGGTCACCTAAAATGTGCAGGGCTTCTTTACATGAACTGCCTGTAAGCCACATGTCCCCTGTCTTCTTCCCACACAATTGATTGCTTCAACCGACAATGCAGAATTTATATTTATTTTGGTTAAAAGTCATATTTGATTTGTTATAGCCTAGCGTCCCTCAACCGGATCACTGTGGCAATTTGGGAAGAAATTTTTTTTCACAAAGATCCGTCCTTTACATTACAGGATGTTTAGCTCCTTCAATATCAAAATCCACCTCTAATCATTACAAAAAAAGTACAACACTATCAGCTTGAGGGCAGCTGTTTTACTCTGTATCAGACCTATATGGTGGACTTCATTAGAACTGTCCTTAGCAGTCTGTGAGTCAGGGTATTCTAGCCCTTGTGGGGCAACTAACATGAATGGATGGATAGATGATAGATAGATAGATGATAGATAGATAGATAGATAGATAGATAGATAGATAGATAGATAGATAGATAGATAGAGAGGTAGAGCAGTCCATGGTGACAGCCCCCCAACATAAGGTCCACTGACAAGTAATTCAGTAGTCTTCCCAATGCAATTGTCAGCTAACATTTATATCAGCTGTTGTTTCCAACTTTGTTGAGCACTTGTATGAAATGTATTGGCTAAAGTCACTGACACAGATGTGCTCTGGGGCACGGGGAAATCTAGAGCCCCCTCATGGCTTCCTGATGGGTTGGTGGCTCAGAAGATACAGCACCAGATACCGTGGTATTCTGAAACTCCTTGTGATTCCAAGGACTATAATGGAAAGTTCAATGATCCTTTTAATGAAGTTAGTTAAAATTTAAGGGAATTAAATAGTTTTGCATTTTGTGTCATTCTGAAGTCTGGAAGTCTACCAGTCTACCCCTTATGCAAAAGGGAGAAGAGACTTTTAGCCATAGACAATAGAGACTTTCTAGTAGAATATCAACACTCTGCACTTTAAAAAAGACAGAAAGGGAAGAGTAAAACCAGCGCAGAGAGTACAGTCATCATCCTACCCTGGGTCTGGACTGACTCTGGATTGAGTCTAATTACCAACCTGAAAGTGATCATTATCAGGCTGCTAACTTGTCCTTGAGTCGGTTTAGCTCTGCAATTGGTAAGAAAAAGCCAAGTCTAATTGTTTGGAGCCATGAGATTATTAAGGCCAATCAGTTTTCCAAACGTCGAGCCATTTCTTAGTCCTTGCTGTTATCTTCAAGAAACCTTTCGAGCATCCCAGTGGGGCAGTGTGATCACGTGTGCAACAGTCCTGTGATACTTCAGAAAGTTGTGCCTCTGCGTCATCTCATCACTCATCCTAGACAGGTTCATCTTAAACCTTAAACCTTAAAAAGCCAGGTGTTTGAGTGAGTGTTGCTAAATTCCAGGCACTGTTTATATAATGATGATTTGAATACTCAATCCCTGGCAGAAGTAAAAAAAAAAAATCCATCCTTTGCTTATTGGAACACCTCTGTGCCCTTAAGATAGCTACAAACAAAGACAATAATTAAGAGAAAAATAAAGAAATAAGACTTAAGATTAGACATAGTAGGTAGGAAGAAAGAAACACATCTTGCAACTCTTGAACCTCTGACTGACGGAATCACACAATAAGGGAGCCCTTTTGAAATTCTGGTGTCGGGGAAAGATGGAGCTTTTTTCACCAGGAAGAACTTTTTGTTCAGGACAAGCCCATTGTCCTGTTAACAAAACACTGGAAAAGTGGCAGCAGTGAGTGATCAGAACCTGGTTTATCTGGGGCAAATCTATCACAGGAAATGGTTCCCTACATGTGTAGGGAGGCCTTGTTTTGTGTGTAAGCTTGGAGACTCTCATATAAAACAATAAAATCTGAATATTAAAACAACCTAGAACTAACAGTTTTGGAGCACACTAATGATGCCCTAATTTATTTCCTAAGCATGTATATTTTCAGAGCAGATCATCTTAACCAGCACCTACTTATTCTCAAAGCTCTGGAACTGTAGTGACTCAAGAGAGACACAGAAGAGTCAGATTTGAAAGACAAAAATTTCCAGGAGAAGCCCCTTGAAATCTTGATTCATGTAGCCCTGGCATGTGACAAACAACCTTTTCAGTGCTGTGGAACTGGCAATCACATTTGACATTGTTGGCCTGGCCCACTATTCCTTTGGCCTATGCATGTCCCTCTGTTCTCATTTGTCCCCTCATTTCACCACCCGTGACAGAATCCCACATCTCCATCCTCGTTCCTCATGCAAGCTCCTTGCATCAACGGACTCCTACTGTTTGCTAACTTGTGTGCATTCCCTGGACTGCACTGCTGTGTTGCTGAATCTTTTCCAGCCTTTTTCCATCTGAACATCAGGGACAATCAGGCAGACAATGGAAAAATACAATGTGACTATGATGTCTTTGACCCCTATATGAAAACAGAAAAACTATAACCAGAGAGGGTGCTCAAGTGCCAGCTAAATTAAAACACCTAGATGTGGGGTGGAAATTCCCCAAACCTGTGTGTCCACAAGTTGCCTTTCTCCCTGGGACATGCCGCATTATAGGAGCATGTTTCGTGCCTGAGCCCACGTGCTATCTGGGCACTCTCTGCCTTTATGGGCTGGAGCACTACCATACCACTAAGCATTTGCTATCCTCAAAGCTTCCTGATCCATAATCTCAAAGACTTCATACTTCTCATGTTGAATATACTTCTCTACTCCTTGCTTTGTTCCTTTTCTATTTTTAATACATTTTTTTAATTTTCAATAGACTGCATGTGAAGAATTATAAAATGCATGAGCATAAAATGGCATTAGTATATCTGTGATAATCTGTCTAATAAAACCAGAGGAGGACATCTCTTCAGGCGTCTTTAGATTGTGTGGACAAAACTACTAGTGTCACCAACTACTATAAGGAATATTTAAAAGGCATTGCAACAAAAGCAGTCCAATATGCTGCTAGTATTTACAGATATGTCTGTCTGCTCAATGTTAGGTATGCATTTGCCTTTGAATTATACACTTTAATGTGCATAAGGGGGGGAGGAAACTGAATACAATCTAAATCCTAAATTAAATTGGGTAATAAACACACCATAGAAAGTGGGCCTTAGAAAAAGTCTTAAATTAGAAAGAAGCTGCATGTGCACGGAATGCAGTATGATACATCAATTCTCTAAAGCAACATGTTGTAAAATTTTACTGCTCTCTTGTTGTGTTTTATATCTTGTTCTCTCCAGGCTTCGTGGACTCGACCAGAGAAGCAAGAGGTATAGCTTACCTGACCACTAGCCAGTCTTTAGTTCTGAAAGCATTAAAGTTTAACTCACCATCACAGTGTAATAACCAGACACGCTAAACTAATTAGTATTTTAGTTAGATTAAAGAATAGGTCGATAGTGGTAGACATGGCTTTAGCAATAGTGTCATTGTAGGATGAGCAAGCAAGCTGTGTTGGGAGTGGATGAATAAATCCTTATTATTTCCTAAAACTGGATCTTATTCACTTGCTGGTGCTGGTAAAATCATATCCAGGTAATTATATTGATAGAAATAAATTGCCCCAATTCCCAATCCAAGCATTTGAAATTATTATTTTTTTTTACTCTCCTATGGTAGTTGTGGCTTGGGATCATAACGCCAGAAAATTGAGGCCAGGGAGATGGCTCAGTGGAATAAGTGCTTCCCTGACAAGCACAAGGGTCTGGGTTCTATCCCTGGTTCCACCAAAAAAAAAAAAAAAAAAAAAAAAAAAAAACAACCACAGAGTTAGTGGCCTAAAACCCACTTGGCCCTCTCCTCTCCAGCTCAACTCATCTTGTTGCTCACATATCTCGTAATGATTGGTCTTGGTAAATTGTCACATCACATTTCATCTCAAAAGGAACCCAAGGGACATCTCCCGTGGTCTTCCCAAATTGCTAAACACACCTGTTATTTCTATAGCGCCTTCAATAGATGAGAGTGGAATGATCTGGTACAAAATGGGCTTGTGTTTTGTAAAGTCAGTAGCATTTAACCTTTGAAATTTTTCTGTCCACTTGCTTTAGGTCTAGTAGTGTGAGACTTAATTTGAAAGCTAAAGCTAACCATTGTTCTTTAGACTTTAATTGCTGTGCTCCAAGACCCCGTGCATGGTCAGCCCATCATTTTGTACCTGATTTGTGTGGCTAAATGACAAAAAACAAAATCTATCCCATGTTAGATGGAGTTCAAGGGTCTAATACATAAATATTTTTGTTGAGTAGCCTTTGTCTCTCTCCATATGAAGCTTTGCTGCTATAAACACGGAAGATCCTATAGATCCTCTATTTTAATGCTACAAATGTATTATGTTAGTCTTTTGGAAACAATAACTATTCACAACACATAACTCATATGTCAGGTCATAATATGCATAGTTAATGTTGCTTAATATTTAAAAGTTGACCACCTGTCCCTTGGCACAGATATTAGTTCCTGCACATGGGCATGCTACCCACTGCCCTCCCCAAGTTTGTCCTTTATAAGCTGTCTTTGTAACATTCCTTGCCATTGTGGTAGGGAAATACCATTCAGTATATGTCCTCACTGAAATGCCTCCCTCCCATAGCTCAGGAACTCCTTAGTGCTCTCACAGGTTGGATGTTTTATCGTCCCAAAGACATGGATACATTGGGACTGGGGAAGGGAGGCAAGAAAGGTTAATTATCAGCCAACCTTCAGCAGCGACGGATCTCATTCTGCTCTGCCTTGTACATTTTGCCCTGTCATTCCAGTCTAGACTTGGGTAGAGAAGGAGCTGAGATTTATCAGGGAGCATTAAGGAGATGTTAAGAGAGTTATTATTATAGGTGGAAATAATAGGTTTACTCCCAGGAAAGCAGACACATCACTCTATTTTGCTGAAGTGTCTTTATCTTGAATGCTGTGCTTTGGACATAATTGACTTTCAAGTGAATGTAGCCCATGGGGCTCAGAAGTTCCATTCTCTCCTATTTGTCTCATTCAGAGATGAAAATCCTAACTCCGGATGAGTGCCAGAGGCTCGTGCTGTGGCAGGTTTCATTCTGTAAGCTCTGGAAGGCCTTAGCACTTTTTACCTGGAAGAGGGAAACAAAAGGGTTTGGATGAGAAGAATAATTACCATTCCCCTTCATGTGTTTTTTATCTTGGTTTTTAAAAGAAAAAAAAGCTCTTCCTGTCTTAATGATGTCTTTCCTCTTGCCTAGAGCTCGTTTGCATCCCTAGGGGAGGCTAGATGGGCAGTGTAAGTGCTGGTCTTGGGGGTGGAACTCTCTGACTTCACCTCCATGCTTTAGTAAGGCATTCTAAGGGAAGAGAGTCTAGATGTGTGTATCCTCAAAGGAAAAGCCTGACATCTGCTGCATAATCCCATCATCAAACCTGAAGTGAGCCACCACAAAATCAGAATCCTCTTTAGAGGACTGCGTACTGATCTGTTGACATCATTAAGTGAGAGAAATTTCCACATGGAGAAACTTAGGAAGAGAAACTGGGTGGGAAGAACAGTATGGCTGGCCCTGAGCTCATTGTTTTTCCAGGACTTTCTTGACTATTCTGAGCAAAATCTGCCCATCCTCGTTGTTTGTGTCTACCCTTACCTACATGGCTTCATTTGCTTCTCTTTCTATACAAATATTCTTGTGGCTTCCCAAGGATTATGATACATGGCAGCCCCAGGACAAATAATTCTGGATCATAAAGAATAATAGTTTATCAAATAGGTGGTATCCCTTAGGATCAGAAAGGCCAGGTGTGGACCCCACATCCCTTCTGCCTTCAGGCCTGCTGTATTTTGAGCAAATAGTAGTGCAAGCAGGTTGCGCCAGTTCTTTAGAGAGACCTGCACGAATGGCTTCATGCTCTCTTGGTGGTCCTAATGCAGACTGATAAGTAAAGATTTATGCTTTGCATATGAAAATAGCCAATATGGTGGACAACACATCACTGTCAGCTACAAAGAAAAAGCATCCAAGAATTCAGTGTTTCCAGCAAGCTGGATGTCCAAGTCTAGGAAAGTGCCTCACACCTACCTTCTGGCATCGTTGATTAGTGTATGCCATCCTAGGAGGTAGGTTCTCAGGCAACCAGCCTCCCAGAAGCACAGGTCAAGTGGAAACACCAGGGCCTTCATCTCCAGGATAGAGTCACTCACTACAGCGGGCACTTGCTACTCAGTCCTTCCTCTTAAGAGAAGGGTGATGGTGAAAAAGATGACTCTGATAGATCTGCTGAAAGGGCTGCAAAAGGCCAGAGCTCCCTTGATTCTGAGTCTCTCAGACTCGCTGCTGTAGGACATCCTATTTCTGGCTCCAGGCTTCTAAAGCAGCACTTCCAAAGGACATGGGTAGCCTTGCATTTCAGTCCTCTCTAAAGACTGAGACCATATGGGATGGCGGATGCAGACTATCCTTTTATCTATCTCTGTGGAGCACCACATATTGAAGATGAGGGTAGCCCTTCCTACAAGGAACATGACTCCTTCTTCCAGTATCCAGCCTTCTCAGCCTTCTGGACTTGGGCCACATAGCTAGACTTTTCTGGGGATGGCAACTGTTTTTCTTAGAATGCAAGGGGGAAATGTCTTAGCGCCTGCTACCTAAGGATCATGTGCTCATTCACTTGTTGACCAGTCGTGCTTTGGAGGCCAATATGGTATCAACAAATAGGAAATGGAGACTATGGTTGAGGTTGAGGATCCAAGGTCCATACTACTGTCCCTGGAGAGAGACCCTGACATGCTCACTTTTAGTTCACCAGCTCCTGATGCTAACGTTGTTTTTGTTTTTTGTAGTGGAATTGTTCTACTTATCAGCATTCAGGAAAGAAAGGAATCTACAGAAAATTATTTTTTTTAAGTTTCTTACATTGTGCATGTTCTTTCTCATTACACATGCATGTACCAGAGAACTGGAGGGAGGAGACTGGAGGGAAAAGGCAGGAGTCCAAATCTCCTAGGATGTTATGAGACAATACTGCTCTGGAAGCTCTACTGATGAGAGCTTTTACTTCCATTTTATACACTGAGAAACAGTAGTCTCAGGGTACCTAACTTATCCTTGCTCCAAACCAGTTTTAACACATAGTTCAGGCCATTTGTCATAACTGAGTCCCACTTTCTGTTTTAGATACACCCAAGTTCCCATGATGCTCTCTGAGCCTCCCTTATTAGATGATATACAAAGTGAGACTTAGATGGCACAGAGAGGAGACAGGATGTGAGACTGGGGTCAGACGAGTGGTGGCCTAATCTCTAGCCCCACCCCACTATAGTTGCTGCAGCCCCCACCTTGCCTCAGGCCATGACACTCCCCCTTTTCTCCTGGCAGACTCTGGATGGGCACATGGTGGTGCGTAGCCATGCCCGAGTGTCATCCCTGACCCTGAAAAGCATTCAGTACACAGACGCGGGAGAGTACATCTGCACAGCCAGCAACACCATCGGCCAGGACTCGCAGTCCATGTACCTCGAAGTGCAATGTGAGGAGGAAGCGGCAAAAGACATAGGGGGTGGGAGGCATGATGGGTTAGGATGATAGAAGAAGATGGCAGCCGGGACAACAGCTGTATCCTGTGAGCTTTGTCATGTTCTCTGTAGCAGTGGGCTGGAGGCCATTTCAGAGCTGTGTTCCCCAGTCAACCCACATGCACCACCCCTGAAAGTTTATAATCCTTCATGCACAGGAACACTGAAATGGCCTGACCTAGGGATCACAGGCTCTTGTTTTCCTTGGGGCACATCAGTCACCCCGTGCCAGGAAATAGGATGTGGTGACTCTAAGACAGTGGTGGCCATCCTGATATTCATGACATCCATTGTTGTTCATTGCAGATGCCCCCAAGCTCCAGGGCCCTGTGGCTGTCTACACTTGGGAAGGGAACCAGGTGAACATCACCTGCGAGGTATTTGCCTATCCAAGTGCTACCATCTCCTGGTTCCGAGATGGCCAGCTGCTGCCAAGCTCCAACTACAGCAATATCAAGATCTACAACACCCACTCTGCCAGCTATCTGGAGGTAGGTTAAGGTGGAAGAAGCCATTTGGCAATGGGTAGGCTTTGGAATGTCACTTACATCTTCTCTCCTGCTCCCTGGCACACCCTGAACTGGGTAGCCACCGGCTGGAGCAGAAACAGAGCTGCACCCAGATCACCTTTCTGGGCCACACTGATCTTCAAGTGGCCTTCCTGGGATGGGATGCAGAATAGTCTAGAAGCCCTTGGCTTATCCACTCTTCTTCAAGACTGAGTTGAAGTTAATAGTTTGTGTTGTAGTCGCTCTGTTCTTCACTAATTCAGTCAAGTCAATAATCTGAATCTCTGGCCATCTCATGTGAGTCTTGTAACCGAAAGCTCCTTCCTTCCAAAGGTCACCCCGGACTCTGAAAATGACTTTGGAAACTACAATTGTACCGCAGTGAACCGCATCGGACAGGAGTCCTTGGAATTCATCCTTGTGCAAGCAGGTGAGAACCCCTCATGGTGATTTCTGCTCCACCCTTCCCCTTGTCAGCCCTATGTATTCTGGGCAACCAGAAAAGTGGAAAGGAGACCCAAGGGTCAGGAAGCAAGGAACACTGGAGGTAGGAGGATACAGGGTGTGTTGGGGAAGTATCATGGTAAAGGACCAGGAGAGAATACAGGTGAAAGGACTCTTAAGAGTAAGTAGAAACCAGAGATGTGCATTGGCATGGGAAGTTGTGGTCTTGGCTAAGCTGGGCTTACCTGGGTCTCCATATGTGTTCTCCCCACAGACACCCCATCTTCACCATCCATTGACCAGGTGGAGCCATACTCCAGCACAGCACAGGTGCAATTTGATGAGCCAGAGGCCACTGGTGGAGTGCCCATTCTCAAATACAAGGCCGAATGGAGAGCACTGGGTGAAGAAGTGTGGCATTCCAAGTGGTATGACGCCAAAGAAGGTGCGTCTGGAAGAAAGCACCTCCCATGGGCATGTGCACACTGGGACTCATTCTCTCACTCCTAGTATTCATCCAGTCCTTGTTGCCTGTTTCAGTAGGTGCCACACCATTCCTACCTACTGGAACATGCCAGATGTCTCCACCTGCCATGCCATCAGGGTTTCTGTGGCACTAGGAACTGTCACTACAGAATTAGGTCACAGTCATATCTTCTTGGGAGCCAGCCTTCTGCATTTTAGAGCTTTAGAACTCTGTTTTCAACTTTTCTGCTGAAAAATTGAGGCCATCTCAACCGTGTTCCAGGCTGGTGCTCTGCTTAAGTGCTGAGCATAGGCAGATTGAGTGTTGAGTCCTGCCAGGCAACAGTGTCCCACGGTCTCTATTGACCTTGACCATCCCTGTGTGGTTGTCTGTCCCCGACCACTGTCATTTAGTTATGACAGTAACCAAGGAGGCAGGGCCAGCAAGACAAGTTTGCTCTGAAATCCATCCTAAAATGCCATTCCAAGCTAAAATCAAGAAACTGGCCTATGGATCACTGCAGTTTCGAGATCTGAGCCCAGACCATCTGAGGATGGGATATATTTATGTCTACGCCACCTTTGGGGTTTGATTGCAGTAACTTGGGGAACTATGTTGAGTTCTGCAGAAATTTTTAATCTTAGCCTGATTGAAAACTGGTATAAAATGGGGACATGGGCATTGCAGCCACTTTGAAACAGGGCCCCACACAGGTTACCTGAGAACCGCATCCCCTCAGTGGGGAGATACGCTGAAGGAGTTACTGTGTGACCAGGACTGGAGCACAAAGGAAAACAGTCCTTTCACCTTCCCACCTTCTTTCAGAAATGTCACACTACTGACCTTGTGGCAGCTTGGTCCCCTGTTACAGTCCGTACCAAACTTTTTTCCTCTTAAGATCAATTTTAGGTTTTGTTTAAAGATCAATTTTAGCTTGGGGGATTTTCTTTTTACCATGGCAACATATACACCATAAATCTTTTTATTTAACTGTTTTTAAGTGTACAGTTCAGTAGCATTCAGTCACGGCCATTACCCCCATCCATCTCCAGAACGTTTCTCTTACCCTAAACTGAACCTGTTTACCCATTCAACGCCAGCTCCTTGGTCCTTCATTGTCCTCCATTTTTCTTTCTGTCATTATGTACATGGTTACTGTGACTATCTCATATAAACAGAATCATATAATATTTGTCCTTCTGTGTCTGGATATTTCATTGACATAAATGTTCTCAAGGTTTACCCATCTGTAACATGTATCAGAATCCCATCCCTTTTTAAGGCTGAGTAATAATCCATTGTTATCTCTACCACATTTTATCCATTCATCTGTCAGTGGCCAGCTCCTTAGTGATTTGGGCCATTTCTCTCTGCGGGCTACCGTGGGATGTTGGTTCTGTGAACATGGTGTGTGGAATCTGTTTGCTTCCCCATTTTCAGTTCTGTGACTGTGCCCAGAAGGAGATGGGATGGATCACGCCACGGTTCTGTTTCAGTCTGTGAAGACCTGCCGTATTGTTTTCTGCCATAGCATTTTCTGAGAAGGCTTCTGCACTCTTGTGACCCATCTCCCATTCTCCCCACAGCCAATATGGAAGGCATTGTCACTATCATGGGCCTGAAACCAGAAACAACCTATGCAGTCCGGCTGGCAGCCCTCAATGGCAAAGGGCTGGGCGAGATTAGCACAGCTTCCGAGTTCAAGACGCAGCCAGTCCGTAAGTAGTGCCAGCCACCTCGTCCTTGCCTAGAAGCCCCCATCTTCTGTTTGGGAGCAGCGGGTACTCTGACGTAGCCCTGTATCAAGCCCCTCTGCTCATACCAGCCCATCTCCCCGTTCTATGGCTCTCCAGCTAACACACACTGCTTCACTCGTCTTGCTCAGAGGGGCTGGGGATATCATCCTTGAAGCTGGTCTGGCTGTTCCAGTGTTGAGGAAGGGACCACACACAACACCAGAACAGTCTTGCTGAGCGTGGGAAGAAACCCTTGGGTGGGGGGACTGGAGAGATGATTTTTGGCACAGGCCACAGAGGCCCTAAGATCTGGAATTTGAAGGTGGCATACAGGTAGCACACACCATAATTTGTGATGGGATTTTTGAGGCAGCAGAGATATTAAGTCATACAGTAATGGGGACCCATATAAGACAACAGGAGCAGGCGCAGAATCTCAACCATGACAAAGAGTGGCCTTAGACTTTCCCACTGCTCCCATTCTTCCCACCCCAAAGGCTCTGTCAAGAGAGCAGCTGCTCCAGATCCTCCCGAGTTATATCTCTTTTCCACCCCAGTCCCTTGCCTCAGACCATGCCTGGGCAAGCTCCATAGACCAGAGCCGCTGATCTGGGATGCTCTGGAGTCTGTCTGCCTGGAGAAGACGCTGAGGCTCCTGAGGGTCCACAGGGCTCTCCACATCCTCTTGGTTCCTGGGTGTTGTGATGCCCTTGGGAGAATCCTCTGCTGCCTTAGCCGGGAGCCAGAGCCCTGCAATGGGACCCTATGGCCTTCTCCCTAAAATACAAAAGCCCATCTCCTCTTCCTTCTACAGGGATTGCTTCTTTCTGGATTTGAAGTAATTTGATAATTTGAGTTTCCAGCTCCAACCCTGCATATTCTGTTCATTTCTTTTACATCTTATTTTTTTCCCTTGGGTCTGTCTCTTGGCTTTTCTTTTCGTCTGTGTTCCATCCATGGGAAATGCAGATAGCCCTCCTTCACGTAAGTGCCTGCTCATGCCTCATTACTGTTTCCATAGCATTAACATCTGCTAGTCCTAGTTCTTAATTTAGTTCTGGTCCCCTTTTTTGTCCCCTAGAGGCTGAAGTAGATGACACCGTCTGGGCCCTAACCACACTGACCTAGTCTAGCTGTACCCCTGTTAATGTCTGTAGGTTACTTCAAGAGGCTAACACTTCCGTTTTAGAGCATGCAATTCCTGTGTCCTTGGAAACTGTGTCTACTTACTAATGTTCGTGTATGATGACTGCCATTGCCCTGTGGCAGCGATGTTTGCTGAGCCAAGCATGGCGAAAGTCTGCAGATGGACCATGAACAACACACCACAGCGCCACCTCACCATTAGCCAGAATGCCAGGGAAGGGACCAGAGCCCTTGCCAGCCACTACTCAACTTCCCTTCAAGGGAAAAAGAACCTGAGTTTTCACATTTGCTTTTAGGAAATAAAAGAATGGCATTCAGTCAATCCCTTGCTTTTCATTCAGCTGGCAAGGGAGGTAGATAGAAGTTTGGGCTGGGGGTCCAGGCCAAACAGCTGCAGTTCTAATGGTGTGGCAAAAACTTTGTCCTGCAAGCAGCTATTGTGGGGTCAGACCCTCACTTCTAGTCCACTGTGTTTGTTGGCATTAGGTCCCTTATAATATGTATTTCTGGGTTTCAAAAAGACTGAATGCCTAACCTCATAATTCTCCTGCCTAGGGTGGTGGAGGGGGTTGTGACATCCAAACCCTGTAAACTGTAAGTATAGGACATAGAGGAAAAGGCTGCCACCAGAGGGAGTGGACCTCTGCTCTGACCTCTTCAGCCTTTATAGACATCTCCAAGCTTGGCTTTGCTGTGACTCAGCTCTTCCTAGGTTGAGCTCAGATAGGAATGGTTGAAGGCATCGCTCCACAGACCCAGGAGAAAAGTTATTCAGGAAGCTGCACATTCTTTTCATAAAAAGCTGCAGGCTCCTGAAAGGCACTCAGGGAAACTTATTTTAAAAGTTATTCATAAATGTCGCAGCAACAGCGAAAGCTAAGTTAGCTAAGTGTGGATGTTAGGAGTTCTTGAGCAAGTGTGAAATCCACTCTCTCAGTTGAGTGGGGTTTGGATGCACTCTCCTGGCTGGGTGCCAGGGTGGGGGTGCAGTGATCAGGGCAGAGGAACAGCTGTCTGCTCTGGGCTGCCAGCTGTGCCCCCAAGGGAGCTGTTGGGGAGCTCCTGTGGGTGAGATCCTTCCCTGATCCTTAACTGGTTCTTCAGCCAAGTCTTCAAAGGTTCTTTTCTGGATATGGTACATAAATGAGTGCTAGCTTTGTTATAGGAATGACAAGGAGGTTAGGGTGAGGACTGCTACCAGATTTCTCACCAGGGACTGGAGTTTTAGTATTGACTCAAAGTAACTGGCCATACTGGTTTTCACTCCTTGCCAGTTTAGGCCTGATAAAGACAAGATTTTCATAGTAGCAGATGTTTTTAAAGTTAGTATCACTAATTAAACGTTTCATTAAAACTTTTAATTTTAGGTTTGCTTTTTAATCTTTAGAACAAAAGATTCCAAGAAACCCTTTGGAGAATGGTAGCATCAGCTCTCATTTCAGATAGATCACGCATAATGTAATGGTGGTAGTACAAGAGGTCAGTTTTTCGCAATGTTATAGTAAAGCCATGGTTTAAAGAATAAAGAAGCAAACTTCTGTATGAGTATAAGAGATGCATGGTTCTAAGATGAAATGTGCCTATGTTGAGTCTGTAAGCAGGACAAGGGAATGGGCATAGGAGAGCATCGTGCCTGCACTAGAGACTTCTTCACAGTTATTCTTTGTGCCCTCATGTGCTTCCCAGAGTTGCTAACATGGGCCAGGCATATTCTAACAGCCTACTGGCCAGGTCTGTCCTAGAAATGGATGCCATTGGGAAGATAATGCCAGCATTCACTGCTGCCATGACCAAATGCATCGTTTGGTACCAGGAAGTGAGGACCAGTCTTAGGAAGCACTTTAAGCTCCCACCACTACTCTGGAAGGAAGTAGGTTGCCTGAGCTCAAGCAAACAAGATCATCCATCCATTTAGCTGTAAATTTTCAGCAACTCTGAGAGCCAGCTGTATTGATTTCCTCCACTGGCTCATCTTGCCCATGGACAGGCACGCCAATCCAGAAGGGCTTTTGGACAGCGGAACTGTGCTATTCCTGTACAGCACAGTCAGGGCCTGAATGTATCCTCAGGCTCAGGGAAGAGAAGGCACAGGGGGTGTGGGGCCAGCAGGGGTGGCCTGCTAGGCAGAGAGGTGCTGGTTGCCAGACGCTTGGATGAGGAGCTGTCGGCTGCACCCCCTGATTTAGCCCTACTAGTGAGCTGTCTCCACAATGAGGATTCTTAATAGACATCTCCACATTGGGGCTGGGATATGTCTAAGGCAGGGATGACCAAGGGACACTAATGAAAGCCATAGTTACTGAACAGCCCTGCTTCCATACTGCTGGGTAGAAAACATGGCTCCCTAGCGTGAAAGTGCCTTGGCACGCAGCTCATGTGTCGTGGTAAGGGGTGACTGCAACTCTAGACAAGCAAATAAAACTCTAATCTGAAGAAGTGTCCATCGTTCATCTACTTTTAAGCCAAATTCTCCCGTGGTGTCAAGACACTCAAGTGGAAAGCTCACGACTCCTGTCTGCCTTAAGAGGAGCAGCTTCCTGTACCCCTTAAGGATACACGGTATTGCAAGCCTTTTTCCTCCATCACCAAGCCTCAGCGTGTAGAATTTCACTGCCTGAAAATTGCCTCTTAATTTCTATGCCACGAGGCAAAGAGCTGTAGTTGTTTCTTGTGGGGCACAGAGCAAAATAGGAGTCTCTTCTTAAAAAGTATCTTGACGTTTTTGTTTTCTTTTGTTGTCCCCTAGGTGGCAAATGCAAGTATACATTAAATGAATTATAATATATGTATTTTAATCACATAAAATTCCATTCCTTTTTGTAGTAATATTGACAGTTGTGCAAATAACCCAAACCAAAAAATAAGAGAAATATGCTTTCAGTTGAATTAACTACACCATCCAAGCATGACAAGTTAATACCATAACTTCCTCTGATCTCAGAGCAGTGTGTCCTTAATGTTTTAATCAGACACCTTCACCCACTAGGTAGAGGACTAAGCCATGAGCATTGAGGCAGTGTTGGCAGCACATTGACACACTTTTCCAAATCTTTAACTTGCTCTCAAACAGGACGTGGTCTTGTGATTGCTGATGGGCAGCTTCTGAGTATTTGCCAGTGGAGAACTAAAAAATCCCTCAGTGTTCCACACGTTTCAGATGAACGATTTCCTCTCATCCTCTTAATGATACTGTTTTAGCTCCCATCTCTTCTGCCTTCCCTTCTCTGGAGGAACAGAGATAACACTGAACATTGCTGGCCTCGTTCTGCCATGGCTATACCCTCATACTCACTTTCTGTAGGAAGTTTTCTGGAAGGCAGCAGTGTTCCGAGTATCATCTGTAGGACAAATGATTAGGAGCCTCACCATGTCGCTGAGTAGGACAGTCTATTTCCATTTCATTCACTTATTAAAATTGGAGAGTGAGACATAAAGCTGTTCAGACGGATATAGTATGTGATATGTTAGCCTGAGGTCTTTTTACCCACTGACGGTTCACCTTAAGCAGAGGTCTGGGTTCCAGTTCCTGCTGTCCTTCTGATCATATGGAGACAGCTGGTACTGCTGATTGGCTATTTGTTTTCAGCCAGGATTTGAGGCTTCTGCAGCTGCTTCTGGCCCAGACCTTTACCTGAACAGCAGGGCTTGGCAGCCGCTGTTAAAGAGCTCTGCTGTGGGCTGGTCTGCTGGCCACCTGTTCCATGCACGGCCTTTCTCCTCCCAACCTTAACACTCTACAGCTCCTAATACTGACCCCCCAAGATTGCTCCTCCCAATTTTCCCAATTTTCCACTCCACATCTGTGTGCCTCCACAATCCGTTCCCTCTCCCTTTTTTGTTTCACCTTTATTTTTCTTTCTTTAGCAGCTCCTGCTAGCTCTTCTACCCTTGCTCCATTGTCTTCACCAGCTAGTGAGTATCATTTTCTTCATCCGTCTCTCTGCAGGTTGCTTTCTACCAGCCAGTTTGTCTGCTTAACGCTGTCTCCTTCACCAGATGATAGTTCAGCTCAGGTGGTACAAAGCAACACCAGGTTTTAGAGAATCAAATAAAAAGAGACACATACATAGGGCCTCTCAGCTTCAGGGGAGGCAAGAGAACAGTATGGCTGTAGATAGGAAACCCTGCAGACAAACCCCTTCAAGCTACCACAGCTGGCCCTATCCTCAGGATTCCCAGTGGGCTGGACCAAAGCTGATATTTGGAAAAGGCAAAGGAATTTACAAAGAAAAATGTCCGCTCTCCAGGGTCATATGAAATCCTTTAAGGTGTTGTGTTTTTATCCTTTATTTTAATTGGCACAGTTAGACTCTAGTGTTAAAATTAGAGAGTGAGACCTATAGCTCTCACTTTATCCCTAAATGCATACATTTCTCCTAAATTTTTGTAGAAAATAAAGTCTGCTTGCAGATGTGCTGGCAGAAGGCACTTAGGGAGATGTCTTAACCCTTTGCGAGGCAGATTTCCTCTTTCTCTAAAACAGAACGGGCATTCCACTCATTCCCTTCAGAGCACAGAAGACCTGCCAGCTTTTATCAAGATTGCCTTGGCTGCCCACCAGTGACCCGGCAGGGATGGTGACTGGTCGGTGCAGCCTTGTCATCTTGGCTGCCCCGGCTGAAGGCCAGCTGTTTCATTTGGCAGCTGTGGTCCTCTGGTAGAGCGGAGAGAGCTAGGCCTGCAGCTCTCTGGAGCTTTGAACCTAGCTTTCTAGATGAAAGAAGATGGACAGCTGCTGAGCAATCACAGGATGCAACCCCCAACCTGACTCAGGGCAGCAAGGGCACAGGCAGGTGAGCCACGCTGGTTGGCTGCCACCTTCCTTGGCTCACAGGAGCCATTAGGGTACAGGTTCCGCCACCAAGGGAGACTCAAAGCCCACACCCAAGAGCCACCTCTAGCGTCTCTCGGACTCAGCAGCATTCCCGCCACCCCATACATGCCACTCTAGGCCATGGTGCCAGAGTTCAGCTTTGAAACCAGGCTGAGCTGGGTCCAGGCCCAGCTCTGCACCTTCTGTCTGCAGTTCAGTGACCTCGAAGGAGGCCCTCAGCTTGTCTGAGTCTCAGATTTCTCATCTCTAAAATTAAGGACAGAATACACTTCCCTTTAGATGTTCATCAAAAGCTGAAATGAAACACTTAAACAATGCAAAACACAGTGCCCAGCATATAGAAGCTGTGAGAAATAAATAGCTATGTTATTTCTTGCTGCATGAGAGTCATTTGTTGGCAAAATCTTCATGTAATGTTTCTAAATATTTATATTAATACTGATACACTGGAGAAGAAACCTCCTTCATTGTCTCTTTTCTTTATAGAGCTGCCTATATTTAAATAGATGTACAAACATATGTAATAATAAATGTAACTGGGAGTTTAGCTGCATTCTCTCCTTCACCTTGATGTGCCCTTTCTGTCCTTCCTGTTTCCATAGCAACCTGGCCTTTAACTGCCCGTACAGCCACAGAACTAGCTAGTGAGTACCCAGCCGAGCTGCTCTCAGCCCCACCCCTGATTGCTACTTGCTGTAGACCCGACTTCAGGGTTACAGCGCTGCCTGCTGTTTCCCTTTTTCTTAAAAGCAACAGTTGTGAATGCATGGGGGCTCCTAACCTAGAATAGTTTCCTAAGCATGCTGTTTGTTTGGCCAGGCGAGCAAACCAAGCATCCCCCAAAGAAAGGGGGTAATTATTCAGAGAATACTATGAATAAGGAGGCCTTTTCAAATTGACTTTCACGCTAAAAATAGCAAAGGAGGGCCAGCAAGATAGATCAGAAAACTAAGCACCTGCTTAGCAAGTATAGGGACCAGGTTCAATCCCAAGCACCACACACTGTGCTGGCTTCGCCCCCAGGCACACTGAGCCAGCCACGGAGACTGTGGTTGTGCACACTTGTGTCCCATCACTGGGGAGGCTGACAACAGGAGGATCACTGCGAGTCTGAGCTGCATATTGAGACCCTGTACCAAATACATTAAAAAAAAAAAATCAAAGGATTAGGAGAATGCTAAGCAGACAAAGAACAGCAGTCCCTTGTTAGACATCCCTCCCTCTGAAACATGAAGGCATGTACTCATGCAGTCACAATCCACGAGAGTGTTACAGCAGGACCAAGAACAAGGGAAAGCAGGAGGAAATGGCTGCCTGTGGGAACACAGGGAAGGGGAAGGGTGTGCAGGGAACACAGGCAACTGCCTCCTGGCACTTGCCTGTCTGTGTCTTGCCTTGCACAGAGCACACACATGCAGAAGGCTGAGCTGCTGCAGTCTCCTCCAGATTCTCCCTCTGTGCTAGAAAAATGATGGACCAAAGAAACATAAACCAGACTCTTTCTCTCTCCCTGAGTTTAAAGTCCAAATTGTAACACTGGAATTTGACTCTTGATAATAGAGTCAAGCATCAGACTGAACTGGCTTTTGCAATGATGCAAGATACGGTGCTGAACTGCCACCCGGGCAGTTTCCAGGCTGGCCTCTATGATGCTCTTTCAAAGTATGATGTATGCTGAGGACTTCAGGTCCCAGCTAAGCAGTAGGAATGTGTGTGCATGCTTGCTGTGCTTTGCTGTGCACCAAGTTGTGTGAGGGGTTCAAGTTTTACATTTCTGGATGCACAGAAAAAACAACATGCAACCCATCAAGCAATAATCAGGGGAGGAAAGCAGAATGCAGGTATGGAAAATATAGCTCCTACTTCCTGGGCCAAAGCTTCTGATCCATAATTAAACAGAAGGGAAGCTTCCTGCTTCAGTGTATTTATTGCATGAAATGGTTCTTTTTCTCCTGCAGAATACAGCTAAGGGTCTGCTTTCTTGGTGTTATCTGTGTGGAGGGGGATATGTGTGTGTGTGTGTGTGTGTGTGTGTGTGTGTGTGTGTGTGTGTGTGTGTGCTGTGATGAATTTTAATTCTTGATGCTTTTGAGGTTACATTTTGTCTGCAGAACCCGTGACAATGAGCTGTGCTCACATAGGCTTAATTTTAATGATGCAGTTTTTTGTTTATTTGTTTATTTGTTTTGTGTTTTTGTTTCATTTTTTGCACTTGGAAAAAGAATGCAGCTAACAACACCCTTTCTTGTACAGTCTACCTCCGGTCCTTTTTTCAGGTTGGTGCAGTGAGTGCCTCTACACAGTAAGAGAGAGCTAAAGATGCGTCCACCCAGCTGTGTGATGTGTAAGGTTTCTCCCCATAACTTAGCCTGCCATGTCAGTGAAACACAATCTTGGTAACAGATTTTTCGTGAAAGAGGAATGAAGTGTTTCTTTCCTGACATGTGTTTCATTTTTTAATCTCAGACCTTTCTGCCCACAAATGCTTAGTTGTGACATCTAAAAGAAGAAAGTTTCAGTCTGCTTTATTCTGAGCCACTTGACTACTGACCAGATCATCAGTTGATACTAAAATAAAGGAGAGACATGTCACAGTTGGGCAGCAGCCTGTATTTTACGTGAACATACTCTAATAAATGGAAAGTGCAGTGGGACTAATAGCAAAGTAGCTATGAGCATGCAGAAATGCATTCAGCTATCAGTCATTGGAGTTGAAAATAAACACATCTTCTCCTAGTTTTGCATGTGTTAATCTACTTTTGAGTGAATACAGGTATTCTAAATAAAATCAGAAGTGAAACTGCTCAAATACATATATCTGTTCTCTGCAGGACATTTTTGGTGAGAACCTGTGTCGAGTCAGGCAATCAGAAGCATATATCCTGTTTGCTTAAAGTGGCAAGAGAATATGTCGCTTGGCTAAAGCATTTCTGTCTAATTATTTTTAATCAGCCGGTTTCTTCGGATAGAAAAGTATCTTAATCTCTCTTCTTAGCCTCAATTGTCCAGACCTGTAACTTCCCCAGGTCTATGAAAATTACAGTGGGAAACCCCAAAATGAATTTTAAGAAGTCAGTATCATTCAGACCCAAATTGGAATATAGAACACGATATAGGACCAATAGACAAGTAGATGAATGCGAACAAGAAAGCT
This sequence comes from Ctenomys sociabilis, assembly GCA_004027165.1. NCBI lineage: Eukaryota > Metazoa > Chordata > Mammalia > Rodentia > Ctenomyidae > Ctenomys > Ctenomys sociabilis. Next base: position 36,721 of record PVKA01000126.1, on the reverse strand, counting down.
GTTTTCTCACATTGTAAATCTCAAAGCCATTCCTTATCAGTGCAGCCACATGCTGGAAATATAACTTCATCCAGTCAAGCATCTGTTTAATGTCAGACTCTCAGTTCATGGGGTGAGCAGGTTTGTGTATGCAGTTTAGTGGCAACAGAGCCACTAAATGGAAATCATTCCTAATCTGCGTTGGCTTTGTCCTGTATGTGTGTTCTGACTTTGGGGAATGTCATTGATTTTGAAAGTATTGCACACATGCAAATGAGGAAAGAGGGTAAGACCTTCAAGGCCCCCCATCTCTGGCTTGCTCCCATTTATCCCCAGCTAGCTCTTCTCTGCCCTTGTTTCACCGGTGGAAACATAAATTGCCTTTTTGTAATTTAATACAATCTTCTTTTTCCAGGGCTATGCCTAAATAATCGCAGGACTTTTCTTTGGTTGCTCATGACCTGAGTCATTGCCCTCACTTCCCAGGGGTGCTGAGACATTTCTGGAATCTATGAATAATGACTTTTGTTTTTTTCTTTTCCTTTAACAGTCTCCTGGATTGAGCTTGACATCTGGGTCCTGACAGAAACACCTCCCCATTTTCAAACAAGTGATCATGCTCCTTGATCTGATATTAATATGCAATGTTGCAGCTATATCTAATGCTTATTGGTGTTGTTAACCAAATGCTCTTTATGATTTATTATTCTTCTATTTCCGGGCAGTGTGACTATCTTCCCAATGTTTCTTATAGATGCTGCTAATTTAATTTGATTTCTTCTTTTATTTAGTCTGTGATTTTGTTGTTGATTTTTCTCCCTGCCCATTGTTTACATCAGTTTTTAATTTTTTGTATCTTCCATGTGACCTTCTCCACTTTCCTTTCAACCAATCATGTGCGTGCGTATCATGTGACTTTGTCATGTGGCTTGCATGGTGCTGATGATGTCGTCCACGCTGGTGAACAGAAGGTAAAACTCTTTGTTCTGATTAGTGAAATAAATCCGGAACCACAGCCTGGCACCTAGGGCTTCCTGATTCCAACTTGTCTCACATTTTCTAAGTAGTTTGAGAGATTTCCTCAGGTTCTCAGTTCACATCAGAATTTGCCATTCCTTGCAACCTTGGCATGGCAATTCAATAACATGACAGGCTTTGGTTTAATATTTTTGCTTCAAGAAATTTGATCAGACCAGCTGCTCTTTACAGTAAGACCATGTTGGCTACAACACAATTTTCAAACTTGAATTTTTATCAGTTATTCAAATTTATTCCCCAGAAACATGCTTTGTAAATTAGCCTATTAGCATTGCTATTTATCATTATATCCAATAGTTTTATAAATTGCATTTGTTCTAAAATGAACCACAATCCCACAAAAATGTTGGCAACCATGAAATTTTACAGAAAGATGTAACTATTGTAAAGGCTATATTTGTCCATAACCAATAAGAGTGCTTCATCAAATTCATATAAATTGAGAACTTTCAGAAATAAGAATTTGGATTAGAGCAGTTTGGCTGTGATTACTGAGGTGTCACTTTTCAAGAGTGACCCTCCCCCAGGCAGGGGGAAGAAACCAAGCAAAAGTCACTTGGCAATTAACCATGACTGGAGATCTCCGAGTAATCAAGAAGCGCATGATTGACCCTTGCAGCAAAGGAAATAAAATTATAGCCTAATTAAGTGCATAGCGGTGACAAAATAATTAGTTAATACTGTGCCTGTCACAACCTTGTTAAAACATTTCTCACCAGAAAGGGAGAAAAAGGAAGCCCCTGCTTGTGGCTTCCCCACTAAATCAAACACCTATTCAGAACCTGCCCTGGGAGTCAAACGCATTCTGTTCTCACCTAACTGAAAAGTTTTACTTCCCGGCATAGCCTGAGACACATACGGGCTGCACTGATCACCAGACCCAAACTAACATCAGTAACTGTCCAGTGTGCCCGTGCATGCAAGGGGCTCTCCACTGATCTCATTGCTCTGAGGACTGATTGGGCGACACGGTCAAAACCGTCAACAGCTTGTCTTGCACGTTCTTTGTTCCCAGTCTGCTGTGTGTCATGCCCCCCCCCCATGTCTTGGCCCTGTGTATGTTTCCTCGCCTTCACTCTCCATCTCCCGTCTTGGGGACTCCTTCCTTGTGTACATGGCAGCTTTGGCCTCTGTCAGTCCCATTTACAGCCGCAGTCCTGGACTTCTGTAGGAACCACCCTTGTTTCTACAAAGGATGTATCTGATATTTGCATTGGATGAAACACAAGGATGTCTCCTTGTCTCCAAAACACAAGGACATCTGGTGCAGTCCACCATAGATTTAGACCAACTTTAAATACAATCTTGATGTCAGTCGTAGGGCTAAAGGTACTGGGACTCTAAGATTTTATAAACTTGAGTTCTGTACAAAGTATTACCATTTCAGTGCTTCCCTGTATTGAACACCAGCTAGAGCAGACATCTTTCAGACTGGGTTGACTGCTCAGTAGCTTATATTCTGGAAAAATGTCTGGCTCTTCCCCATGAAATACTAGGTGTGAGCATATGTTGGGTGTAGGATTTGAAACTCATTAGTTTATTGTCTTAAAACAACTTTGGTCATTTTTGTGCCATGATATAATTCATGGCGAAACAAACCATAATGTTAACAAGGTAGAACCTAGTCCACTCCTCTGAAGAAAGGAGCCTTTTTTAGACATTTAAACATGGCCAGAATGATTGAAGATGCCTCCTGCAATTGCCCCAGAAGCCTGCCTTAGCTGTGATCGTGACCACCAGCAAAAACTGTGGCCAGTACTTCAAAAAGCTCACTGGCAGCCTTAAGGGACGCCAGGGCTACGATCATCTCATCATCAACAGTGTTCCCATCCGTGACAGCCACTCTCCTGCCATCACAAGGGGCAGACTGCGGACTTGTTATTCAGATGAGCTGCCAGCAGCAGGAGGTGGCCTGTAGAAACAAAATCTGAGAAGATGGAGAGGTCAGAGCAAATAACATTTACAGAGGCGAGATCTAAAGCTTAGTTGAGGACAAGGTCCTTTCCCTGAGTACTAGTAAGAGCTTCAGGAGAATCGGACCTGAATCCCAAGGGACCGCACAAGCTGGGAGTCCCTTTGGGGGAGCATCCACCTGATGACTAATGGATCATTAATGGTCATCAAGCTCTGTCCACTCCTCCCTCCAGATTTCCTGAGTGTTACTTACCATACGCTGACTACTGTACTCACCCAACCTAAGAGTAGCTGAGTAGTGTTTACTGAGTCCAGCAGCACTGAAAGAAAGAGAAGAGCATTGCAAATGGGGACCAAGCACCATCCTGCGTGGTCCATGGTTCAGAGCCTGCAGAGCTTCATGTATAGAGGGCCGGGACAGAGAAGCTGAGGCACCTGTCTAGGATGGCAGGCCAAGTTTGCTAGGGGGAAGTATAATACCCACACACCAAAGCTCATTTCTAACATGGCCTTGTGTAACTGTGGGATTTCTGATGACTCTACAGAGCCATGCTTTGGTCCACCAGCTGTTGAGGACCCTGTAAATGGGACGCCCCCACCTCTCTACCAATACATGTGTGATGAGAAGTCTCCTGGACCCCTTCTGTCATGACGCTGCATGTTGGAGCATGGCTTCTTCCCCACGCACTCGTAATGACCTTTTTTTTTCTTTAGCTACTGACAATGACTTGTACTAGGAAGTGCTGATTCTGATGAACTAAACTCTTTTAACACCCACTCTTCCTTCTTAGATTGAAAACATCACTAACCACCCCTTCCACGCCCTCCTTTATTTTTTACAGCTGTGTCTGGATGACCGTGATCTCTGACAGGTCAACAAAGAGTTTTCACCAGGGTCTCTGCTTTAACTGCCTTTATTTCTAAGGATTTCCCACACTGGCAGCTCCCAGGGTAGAAAGCTAGCATGAAGGGTCTGAAGAAGGAAGTAGTAGTGATGTTATCAGCTTGAATTCTGTGGGCAGGGGCCGAGGGCTGCTGCTGGCTTTGGAAACTGCCAGTTCGCCTAGGGTTCCCAGAATAAAGGTGGAAACATCCCAGGAAACTCATTCTTCTTAATAACCAATCTAATGTCCATAAAATAGTGTGGAAGATGTACACCAATCCCCTTTGTGTCTGTGGAGGCAGGAGTGAGTTAATTGTTGGTGATAGTTATTTCTGTCCTAACTTCCTCAGGCTGGATCAGCCTCATAACCACAAGCCATACCTTCATGGTCATATTTTCTCTTTAGGAGAATGAAACAAAGATAATTGATCAATTAATCTGTTGGTGTTTTCATGACACCCACGAGAAGGGAATCGGTATTTTCTGTGGTTCTTTCTGTCGGAGCTCATTGATACTATTTAATTTGTGCTTTCTGCTGCCATTTGCCACCCAGCCCCCAACACGCCTTCATGATTCTAAGAAAGCTGCTGCTGGAAAGGGTTTATGGACCAGGTGCCTGAGGAAGCTTGGGCCCAGAGAGCTTTCTCTGAAAAATCTAGGAAACACACCCACTCATTTTATGTACCAGTACTCCCTAGAGCAGTATGGAAAAGAGTCAGGTTGCCCGCATAAGCACACCCTTAACTCTGGAAAGGTAAAAGAACACTGACTCTAGAGGCCTGATTTGGAGGGGATTAAGGCTGAAAGCAAATTGACACCCATCCTTAACATTGGCAGGCTGTTCTTTGAGACTGTCACCAAGCCTGACAGGGTACCAAAAGGCACCAGGGAGAATTAGAAGAAACTGAGTGTACGCAACATAAATCACATTAGATGCATTTGTTTGACATGTAGAGAGCTAAGAGCCCTGTTCCAGGAAAGAGAATTAGTGGTCTAATAACTCTAATCTGGATTCCCTAAGGCAATTTGCTGAGCCCCTAAAGACCTGTCAATAACCTCCTGATGGAACTGTAATTTTCTGAGTTGGAAAAAAGCAGGAGGCTTCATATGTGAATGGCTAGGTCATGCATTTGAACTTCAAAAAATGCAAATAAAAAGATATATACAAGTTTCAAATTAGTTCAAAGAAATAACCAACTAAAGGACACAGGAGTTAGGAGAAATAAAAGGAACAGTATTGTGAGCCCCCAGCAATGTTGTTAGTAAAAATGAAAGAGTAATGAAGGTGTAATTCATGAGCAGTCCACAGCCAGACCTCAAAACTGAACTCCTATGGGAGAAGAAACAAAGTAGAAGAGCAGACAATGGAGCCTGAGCCCCTCACAGGGCAGCTGCTTGGCACCCCAGCACTCACACAGTGCAGCGCTCTGGGCACCTGGACTTCTCTGAGTGACAAGCAGAAAAATGTTTTTCTTATAAAATTCACAAATGCTTCCCAGTGCCCTAGACTTTCTGTGGTTTTGTCTTGGCATTCTTTTGTGTGTGTGTGTGTGTGTATGTGTGTGTGTGTGTGTGTGTGTGTTCTCGGGAAGGGTCTACAGGGTGTTCAGGGTCTCACTACTAGATCGGACTCATGCTAGTTCTCCTGTTTACAGCCTCCCAAGAGCTGGGATTACAGGCATGTGCCACCACCCCCAGTCTCAATCACCATCTCAAGCATGCCCCAGGGGTGGGGCCAGCACAGCAGGCCTGGGGATGAACCCCTGGCCCCTCCCCTGCTTGCAGGTGCTTTAATCGGCTGAGTTATTTGGCTGGCCCTTGTCTTGGCATTCTTACAGGCAGCAGTGGTTTCTAACCCCAGAGCCCCTTCTGAAGAGAGGAAGACCATACAGCCAACTGAGAATGAAGGGCGGGAAGTCCAGTAATTACCAAGGAAAAGCCCACACTCTCCATGGCCAGAAATATGTGCTTCAATTATAGCTTCTAAGGAAGAATTTCCTGGGCCCTACCTATAATGTATCTATCTGAGAATGTTCGTTTTTTTTTTTGTTTGTTTTGCTTTGTTTTGCTTTTTCATTCACGATTTACGTGCTACTAGAAAAATACCAGAACAGCCTGGTGTTGCTTATTTATTATTGGTAAGGTTAATTTTTAAGGCACTGTTGCTTTCATCTTTACATAAAATATTTTGGGGGAAAAACTGAGTTGTAGCTGAAGCTAAGCTCACAGGGTGTAATTAACCCCAGGGGTCTTCTTGGAGCAACCTGCCTATTGCTGCTGAATGGCAAACCAGCATTTACAAATAATTACAATATTGGTTTTGCTGAAATTGCCCATAATGATTTCAATCACAGAAGCCACCCCAGAACCTTGGGGCCCTTTAAATCATTTCCTCTGCTAATGTATTCAATTAAGCATCAAGCATCCTGAATACGGAGCTCTGGTTCCTTCTATAGAGCCCCTTTCTTTGACCAGCACGGCTTTGTATAGAGAACAGAGGAAAAGTTTTTAACTCTGCTTCTAACTTTTAAGAAAAATAGCTGACCACCAACATTTGAAGATGAATATGACAGTTGATTACATAGTGCCTCCTTCCAAACCTTCCATACTTACAAGTTATAAAGCAGCAAGTTGATTAAAATCTCTATGATTTTAGTTGAAAATGATACTCCTATAGAAGCACAGTAATAGGAAAGATTGTATTTCTATCCAAGGACATCAGGGTTTGGTTTTGTTTTGTTTTGTTTTGCAGTACTGAGAATTGAGCTCAGGACCTTGAACTTGACAGGAAGGTACTGATTCTACTGAGCTATTTCCCCAGCCCAGACATCAGTATTTTTAAATAACTAAGTTTTTCATTTGGCTAGCAAAACCATAACTCATTCTCCTGAGGCTATCTGGTATCTAGTAGACATTCAGTACATATATCTGTTGATTAAATAATGGACAAACTATTCAAGATGATATATTGAATTGTGATATATTTAATATAATATTCATATTTGTATGATATAAAATACTCTATAAATTGTATAATAAATAATATCAGATAGTCATTCAGATAAGATGATAATAAATTAGTTTTTTAACTATGGTCAATGTTAGAACTATGTCATCACTATGATACAATTTTCAGAGACAATAAATATGTGCAATTTTCTGAAATAAACCCAAAAAGAAGAGATTGCCTGCAGCAGGGCTATTGAGTTCTATGAAGATTGCCTGGAGAGATTTTTTATTCATATGGCTTTGCAGAGACTTGGGAGTCCTTTTTCAAATACAGGACTTCTTGGGGAAACTTTTCAAAAGCAATTTTTTTTTTTTTTTTGTGGAACTGGGGATTGAACTCAGGCCCCTGTGCTTGCCAAGCAAGAATTTATTCCCTTGAGCCATCTCCCCAGCCCACTTTTCAAAATTATAAAGCAAAACATTGACAACTTTGTACCTTAGAGATATAGCATTGTTGATCTTAGAGTGCTTCTCTCTGAAATAGGCTGAAGTCATGCATCATGCCTGCAGGGCTTCACAGCATGGAAAAAGCTGGGGCACAGTAGATCCCCTCCAGTGCAATGACTGTCACTATGCTGCCAGGAAGGTAGACCCAGAAGGAGCCCAAGATCTAGCACCCATGTGCTGCAGACATAGACACTAGGTACTTGGCTGAGGAACCAGCCATCCCACAAATCGGAATTCAGGCAAGATCTTGTGTGGCACTGATCCAGCCTTAGAAACCTAGACTGCTCCATTCTGAGAGAAAACAGTAAGGAGGATAAAGCAAAGTGACCCAATGGCTTCTTTCAGGTGCTCCTGTGTTCCCAGCCTGGTGGGTATGCTGGAAGCGCCACCCATACTGCCTTCTTTGCTAAGGCAAGTAGAGCATCAGCACAGAGTTCACATCATGAATCCCACTGCAGAAAGTTATGATGATTAACGTCCATTTCCCTTTGGTGCTATGGTCGCCAACCGTTGCAATTTAAGCTTCCAATGATAAATTCTCAAGTATACCAGACTCTCTGCGAAGAGTTTGTTACCCGAATTCAGGCAGAGAAGCAAATTTATCAAGTTCTGTTGTGTCTTGCTCTTGCAGTCATTCAGCAATGATGAATTTACCCCAGACTTCACACCCTGCTCTGAAGCAGAATATACTGAGTTAGTTTTCAGGACTAACATTTATAATAATGTGGATGTTACAGATGCATTTCCTAAGGTCCAGAAAAACCCCATATACCTGGGACATCTGAATTACAATTCTAAATATCTTCCACTTCATAGTTGAGGTCAGTGGCTCAACAATGATCTGAAAGCAGGACAAGACCTTGCCTGAAACCCATTTATTATTTTGTTCTTGGGTTTTTTTTCTTTTTCTTTAATTACTGGTTGAAGAAAACAAGTAAGAAACATAGGGCAGGCCAGATAGTTCAGTGGATTAAAGCACCTGCTTAGGCAAATGCAGGGGTTGGGTGTTCAATCCCCAGCATGCTGTGCTGGCCCTGTCCCTGGGGCATGCTAAGAAGGTAATTGAGACTGGGCGTGGTGGTACAAACCTATAATCACAGCACTTGGGAGGCTGAAAATAAGAGAATCACTACAATTCCAACCTGTATAGTGAGACCCTGTAAACCCTGTACTAAATACAAAACAAAGTAAAAAGAAATAGCTTTTCCATAGGATATCCCTCAGACATCAAGATTATAGATCCTTGGGCCAGCCAAATAGCTCAGTGGATTAAAACACATGCAAGCAAGCTCAGGAGCTGGGGGTTTGATGTCGGGCCTGCCGTGCTGCCCCCCCCCCATGATGTGCTGAGATGGCAATTGAGACTGGGTGTGATGGTGTGTGCCAGTAATCCCAGCTCTTGGGAGGCTATAAACAGGTAAATCACTATGAGTCCAATCTAGTCTCTAGTGAGACCCTGAACAACCTGTAGACCCTTCCCTAAAATATATATTAAAAAAAAAAAAGATTGTAGATTCCCCTTGTTGCAGTGGTGTATGTGTCCCTGTTACTACCATTTCTCAAACCTAAATGTGCTCAGAGATTACCATTGAGCCTGTCACTGGGAGAGTGCACTTCTGAGCAGTGCCAGGTGAAATACGTGCTGCTGTGTGATGGGGGGGCTCTGTGCTAGCTTCCCCCTCTGATTCCTCTTGTATCAAAAGGAAGAGCTTCCCAAAGTGACTCAACAAAGAGGCCAAGCTAGACACTATCTTTACCAGCCACAGAGTGCTTGGGGCCACAGCCTTTTCCTAACTCTTCTGTCACATGACTGCCATTCTGTTTCACAGAGCAACCCAGGGTGACCACCCCTCAAAGTAACTATTGTATGGTCTCCCGAAGTTTTCTCTGTGATCAGCAAATACAGGGCAGATATAGCTCATCCTAAAAAGTCCAGAATTCCAAGTGTTTATAGAATCTTAATGTCACTCTTTACATCAGAAATTCTCTCATCTCATTCCTTTCAGCATATCCTAATGAAACAGCTTCTTACGCAGTAAACCAGCATCTCGCTTCCACCCCTTGCAGTTAGCCACGTCAAGTTTATCTTCCTAATCAAGCTGGGATTCACAGTGTCACAATCTTAGTGAACCGCACAGAAAAAAAAAAGAAATAACCTTTTTCTGTATTGTGCTGAGAAATGTTAAAGCCATTTTTTCCTTCTCTCACAAAGAGAAAGACTTTAATGACTCTTGCTCTAATTCATTAAAGTGGCAAGAATTATCAGTCATTCAGGCCAGCCTCAAACGCAGTGTACTTATAGGAAAGTTGCCTGCAGCCATTTCTGTTTTATTTAACCACAATTGGAAACTTATTTTTTAAATGCTCTTAAGCAATAAAATTTAATTCCTGCAAAGCCAGTTACAAGAACACAGCACCATTCACTCCCACTGGGAATCAGACCCTCAGGCCCTCAGGGTGAGCACCAGGCCTGGGCAAAAGAACTGGAAAAATAATTCCATGGATACAGTTTTACTCAAAGATTTACATTTTCCTATATTGCAGGTTACTCATCAATGTCAGCTTTATAAGAATTAACGCTACCCTTGTGAGAGTAGCAGAAAGGGAAAAGAGACAGAAAAGGCCTTTACTGAAATGGTGAAAGAGCTTTGCTAACAGGGACAATGTTTCCCAGAATGTTCCAAAATGGTACTCTAATCTTGGTATATAGCTAAGTGGAATGGGACATCTCGTATTCATTGCACTTGAGTTTCTGAAAAAGCAAGAGAATTGGACAGGCTTGCCCTACCACTGCATCCCGTGCTGATGGATGTTGTCATCATTCTGTGGCCTGAAGTTTCACGTGTGTTCACTGGCTGTTTCAGGGGAGCCCAGCGCACCTAAGCTGGAGGGGCAGATGGGAGAAGACGGGAACTCCATTAAGGTGAACTTGATCAAACAGGACGACGGCGGCTCCCCCATCAGACATTATCTGGTCAAGTACCGGGCGGTGAGTGGCCTTCTTTCTTGACCCCACCCCAGATCTTGCCACCCTGACACACACCTTGGCAGGGCAATAGCATTCAAGTCACAGGTGGGAGGGGGGTAACTCAGGGATCTTGGCCAGGATTTTAAAATCCCAAGACTGACTTTCAACTCTTAGCCCATGTCTACACTGGAAGATAGGAAAATTTCTGAAATGGCTGGCACTGTGGCAAACTAACGTCATGATTGATTTTTCTGATTCTTGGACTTTTCTACAAAGTTATCTTGCCACTATTTGGAACTTTTTGGCAATGTCTAATTGTGGCTATTTTTGACACAGTGTATTCTGACCTGGACACAGTGAAGGTATAACCTCAGCACAGAAACTGAGTCTCCAGTCTTATAATTAGCTCTGCTTGCAGATGAGACAGCTGCAGCTCCTGCAGCCAGTGCTCAGCGCCTGGCACTCTGATGGTTCAGCAAGCCAGAGTTAGCATGCAGGACTGCCCAGAGAGCCAAGTTCCTGGCATTGCCCAAGACTTCTCCAGATCCTGGCACAGTGTGAATTCTAGCCCTTGCCCTGGGCCTCTGCCCCTGAGCTGCTGTATTTTGGCCAAGGATGATTCTGGCTCTCAGTTTCTTCTTCCAACCTGCCCACCTCTCACCTAAGCTCTCTGTCATTCCAATTGTCATACCTGTGCCCCGACAGGACCCCCTCCTCTTTTGGTTTTCAGATGACACCTGCTTGTGGCCAGCCTTTACAAGCAGTTGCTGAGAGAAGTAGTCCATGTCTGGGCCTCAGGAATACCCTGTTTCAGGGGTTTCCTTATGGTGAAAAATACCCAACCAGAGTAGTTTCCTTTCTTCAGTTAATGCAGAATAAGGTGTTATCCAGAAGTTTGCTCTTTCTGTGAGCCCTGTGAGAGATGGGCACCTTTACCTGGTGACCCTTCTGGAGAGTACCCTGTGAATGCTCATCCAGGAAATAGGCTGTCCATCCCCTTACCCTCACTCCTACTTCATTTCTAAGCCAGCTTTGAGCTGACATAGTAGGAACTCTATCCTGGAGATACCACTGAATGACAGGTCCCCATGGTTACTCACCACAGATAAGGATGCTAGGACTGGCAGGGGGTCCTCACATGGCACTGGGAGCAGTTGGTGTTTTAGGAGGGGATGCCTTTGGCCATTGTTAAGCTAATATGCCCAGTAGAGAGAACATGGGTTTCAGAGTCAGTCACGCATGGCATCGGATTCTAACCTTACTGCTCATCAGCATATAAACTGAATAGTTCACAGAACCCAATACTGCAAGACCTCCATTTCTTCATTTATGAAATAGGCATAAACTCATTTAGCACGTCATGGTAAAAATATCTTATAATATATGCAAAGAAATTCAGATATGTTTGATACTTGGAAGTCTCTATAAATTTACTAATATTAGCCCTAAGATGCAGCATCCAGCTAGCATCACCTCCCACGGAGGCTCTCCCCATGTCAGGTTGCTTGAACAGCCATTGTGACTACAGTGATAACTGGAGCAGATTGCTAAGATATTTTAGATGTATTCCAACAACTTTGACTGTCCTCTCTCACTCAAAACTTAATATTTGCTGAATATCATCATGCATTATTAATACTTATTATGTAACACAATGTTTACTTTATTGAATAGTTCCTTTCTAGGCTAGTTTTCTCTTTTGTAATGATGTTTGCCAACAAAGAGAGAAAAAAAAAAAGAGTAGAGACAGACGGTGTAACTTTCTTTGTCTAATATTGTAATGGGGGCCATACTGACATACACAAACTAACTGATAGCACAGCTCCTGCTTCTTGAACAGACTGAGAAACTAGAATTCACCTACTAGTGTTTCCTCATAGTAGTCACAGGCCCTGGAAAAAGCATTATTACATTCTTAAAGGCATCTTGTTAGGTAGTACAAACCAGTGTGCCCAAGTAAGAAAGACCCCTGTGAGGCCAGACAGTTTCCTTCAGCCTCAGCCTGTGGTGGTCGCCAGAGACCGCCCCCAAGCACTCTGCCACCCAGTAAGCATTCGTCATATTCTGCCTAGCATACACCTTGGGGCTTAAGCCCAGTGAAAAAGCCAGAGCTTGTAAGGAGGTGAGCTGCAGGGGTGTGAAAGCACTGGATGCCTTCCTCTCCCACAGCTGTTTTGTGGAGAGGGTAATCACCTAAGCATGCTTTTGTAAGCTCCTATTCAGTGCAGACTCACTGGGGCTGTGCAGCTTCTAATAAGAGAGAGTATGAGATGGGAAAGAGGGGGTCCCAGAGTACCAGTTTCAGGCCTGTGGTTGTAGCCAGGAGAGTGTACAGTCCTCTGCGTAGGATGCTCTCTCTGGGTCCTGCAAGCATCCCAAGCCTGGGCCTGGTGGCAAAACCTCGTAATCAGCTGTAGTTGATAGAGACCACATCACATGCATGAAAAGAAAGCCCCATTCAGCCCATCAAGTTTGCACAGCTTCTTTCCATGAAAGCAAAGAGTGGCTTTGAGCTAACAGACTTTGCTTTCATTGTCACTGAAAGGAGACTGAGAGAAGTCACCAACCTCTCTCTCTCTCTCTCTCTCTCTCTCTCTCTCTCTCTCTCTCTGTCTCTCTGTCTCTCTCTCATATTCCTGTCATTAGATTTAGCAAGACCCCAACAAAACCTCCTGCCAGTTTTTATAGAGACACAATAAGAAAATGTGTGGATGGCCTTCAGTACAGTTCCTGTCGCAGTGTAGGGGCATGATAAGTAAGAGACTTATTTTTAGTAAAATTGGAATCTATGCAGTATTTACTTTTCAGAAAGGTGAATCACACACCTGAACAAGAGCAACATTCTAAAATATGATTGCAGATGTACATTTTACCCTCCTAGGAAGTGCTCAGGCCTCAGTCCCCAGGATTCAGAGTTTAGCCTGCAGCTGGGAGAGGGCAGTGCTTGAGCCTCTCATGCGCTGAAGGTGGCATGGACAGTTCCCCTCAATGTCTGCTGTTGTCTGCATTTGTAGTCGTGCAGGGCCGGTCTGATCTGTGTGATCCTGGGGATGTTTCAGGCTCATAAAATGAAGGACCAAGTCAAATCATCGCCTCCTATCTTTTAACATATTACACCAATAGATTTTCTCTCTCCCAAGTTTTACCTAGAGCCCGACCCAGCAGCATTTTCATTAAAGCTTTCTGGTGTCACGTGTCTTTCCCTCTGATTGCTCCCAAAAGCTCTCCTCGGATTGGAAACCAGAGATCAGGCTCCCATCTGGCAGTGACCATGTCATGCTCAAGTCGCTGGACTGGAATGCCGAGTATGAAGTCTCCGTGGTGGCTGAGAACCAGCAAGGAAAATCCAAGCCAGCTCATTTCATGTTCAAGACCTCAGCCCAGCCCACGGCCATCCCAGGTACAGCTGCCTCTGCTTTCTGTTAGTTTCCTGCTTTAAATTAATGCACAAATGCCGCATCTCCTAATGCGCCTGAACAACCCTGACAACTCGCTTGCTTACAGTCATCTCATGACTGGTTGACCATGCAAAGCTTAGTTTTGCCTTGTACCTCTCTGTGCAGTGGGTTGAGATGTACTGGACCCCCAGGAAGGCATGGCCAAGCATCCTGGGGAAAAGGTCCTCTCTCCTTTGGCCTTAAACAACTGATGCTAACTAGTCCATGGGACTCTGAGATGGAAAATGGCCCAGCTCCTGCCTTGCCTTGGATGCTGGTTGAGAAAGGATCCTTTATGAGACCTTATCTGCCATCTGCCGTTTCACACCAGGATCATGCAACCGTCTTGCATGCTTCCTATTTGCTGTTTGCTCTATGCGCACAAGCATGGTCCAGATCTCTTCTCAGGGGGATCCCAGAGAAGAAGAGATGGTGCCCAGTTAGATATAAGCTGTGTCTGTCAAGAACCTCTCCACTGACAGAGATTAAACTGAACCTCTCAGAATGGCACAAGTGGAGAAGACGGACCCTGGGAAGCACCATCAATGAAAGGCAGTTAGTCTGCTAGAAACTTTGGTGGCAGCAGAGCACTTAAGAGATGCAGATCTGTCTCTAGGGATCCAGGACCAGCTCAAGTTTGGGAATAAAGTGAGAGTTCTGCTTTCTAGCCCAGCCACCTTGGTCTGATGGCTGATCCCCTCCTTGGCCAAATCACAGTAGAAAGAGGGCACTTTGTGTCTCCAGGCCAGGTGAATGCCGGCCACAGGCAGGAGAGAGGGGCACAGAACATAGAGCTTCAGCCTGTTGGCAGCGGCATCACACACTCTGCCATGTTCGTGTGTGGTAGGAAGATGATCCTGGGGAGCCACCTGGTGCCGCCCCCTCTGTAGAGCTTGCCAAGATTTGGCTCAGTTGTCAGGATTGCTCCTGCCAGGGGGAAGACAGGCCGGAGAGGATGGGAGCTGCCTGCAGTGCAGGGGTCTGTGCTTACGATACCGTCAGGCAGCAAAAAAACAAGAGATTGGTGTGTGATTCGAAATGGCTGTTTGTGTGTGAATGGGTGTGCTTGGGAGATACATGAGGCGTCCAGCGAGTCCGCAGGTGAGCGTTCAGCTGTAGACCGGAGGTGCTGGTTGCGCTACAGGGAAAGCTCTCCAGAACTCGCTGGGGTGGGCAAGTCTCTTCAGGTGGCGGCAGAGGAAAGGAAAGCAGCTGGGCACGACTACAGGCAATGTTTTCGTTACTGCATTGAGGAATGTCCAAATAGAGGTGGCCCTCCTTTTCCTCCGCCTCTTCTTTTCTCATGCTCTTTGGTCACTGTGTCCTTGATACTAATAGTAGAGTGTGAGTGTCCTGATCCTCCCTGCCCTGTGGGACACCTAGGAGGTCGAGGAGGGGCAAGTAAGCCTTAAGACAGCAAGGTGGGTTCCTTTTGGAAACTGTTCACTGGCATGAAACCTGGTAAGCAGGGTGCCTGGATGTTCTGTATTCCCACGCTGGGTCCTGGCAGCAGCATTCGTTACTGAGTGGCAAAAATACTGGGGCACACTTGTCCTCTGGAGTCCTTGTTGTCAATCATCCTGGTGTCCTATGAAGGCTGGGGGTTGCTTACTTTGTATGGGGCTGCTCTGTGGCTCTGCTGCTCAGGCATTAGGAGGAGGTGGCTCTGTGCTTGGTTAGATGTTCCTGGCCATGGTATTAGGATCCAAGAATAAAACTCATTTGTATCACCAGATGTCCATATGTGGTTGAGTGCTGTGGTCAGCAAGGTGGTAGGAGTTGAGGGATGCAGGAGGCTTACATGATGGGAAGAAGGTCTGCTTGGACTCTACAAAGGCAGCCCTACCTACCTGCCCTGGGCCCAGGTGCACGCCCCGTGCAGGCACCCAATGCATCTCTACCACTGTGACAGACACTAGATACCAGAAGACATCTGGCGGGTGCACCTAGGAGGCACCACCCTAGCAAAGGTGACACCCTCCTAACCACCCCGGTTTTCTACTGTGGAGGCGCCTGTTCTCTCACTTTAATTTCATTTGCTCGCTGGCCCCCTAACCCTTGAGTTAACCCCGCTGTGCTGCTTCTGGCATCGCTGAGCTTCTGACCTGGCCTGTGGTGTTGGCACCGCACTGAACTCTTCTCTAACCTTTGTCAGTTTAATTTACTAAGTTGAATTAACCTTGGACTCTTGTGTTTTCAAAATTTGACCTATTTTTTTTTCTTTTTATCTATTTTTTTCTCTGTTTCTGTCTCTGCCTTCTCTTTCCTCCCCTTCCCCCTCCCTGTGTCTGTTGTCACACTTGTCACCTTGGACGCCACTGGGACATCCCCACCACCACATTTATTTTTAAACAACCACATTTTCTCTGGGGACCCACTGCTTCACACCTCCAGCCACCTTGGGAGGAAGCTCTGCGTCCTACACCTTTGTTTCATTGCTCTTCTCTGGAGTGACTCTTCTCCTGCTCTGTTAGATACTTGAACACAAAAATTAAATTTGCTTTAAAGCTCAATTTCCATAAAAATGATCAGTACCCCCTCCCCTTGGAAGAACCCGTCAGAGCCACCTTGGCCCTGCCAAGGCCACTACGTGAGTGCTCTGTGTGCAAGAGGAAGGTTTTGCAATTAGAAAAAGCTTTACCTCCTGGCATCTTGCCATTCACACATCCTTCTGTACCACTTTATAAGGAGTTTGCCCCCTTTGTGATGGCAGTAAAAAAAATTTGACGGCTCTTAAAATATTATTTTTAAAAACAAGCATTATGCTAGGTTCACAGAGAATCGTCTGCCGTCTGCTACTTGTCGTGCTGTCTGTAGCAGACGAATTCTAAGCACCTTCTAAGGCTTGCCTCAGATGACTGAGGTCACCACATGCCCCCTCGTGCTAACATTGTCCCCCTCCTGGGCCCTTCAGTAAGTAGTTGGCTTTGCTTGCATTTAAGTATTTAAGTGCCTGTATCGAAAGAGCCGTAGACGGCAACTCACTGTGTATTCTGCTGGTGGATAAATTCTGTTCCCTGCTGCCTAGTGTTACAACCAGCGATCTCTGTGAACAAGGCCAAACTGTGATGTGCCCAACGAATCAGCTGGGAAAGGTGCTCGTCTCTGAGTAGAGATGATTCTCCTGCTGCACAGCAGTGTGTCGCAGGTCAACATGGAGCCTCAGAGTCCTGGGGACTGTGGCCCAACCATGACCCACCTTGGCACCATAAGCAGCCCTGTACCGGACAGGTTGGACGCATCCACTATGAGCCAGGCACAAGTCCCTGGCCTTTTCTGCTCAGAAGTACAGAAGGGGAGCGACAGGCCATCCCGCATCGCCTAGCCCCAGAGTGTTAAGAAATATCACAGGTCAGCCTGTCAGTGAGATGGTCCAGGGACGCTTTTAATGCACTCATGAAAAGTGGGGTGCTCCTGTGTGCTGCCATGGAATGCATCCAGAGAGGACGGAGTGGGTCTGGTAGAGTGGGGCTGCATGCAGACCCAGAGCTTAACCCGTGAGCTGTGTGCATGGGGACAGACCTTCTACCAAATAAAAACTCCCTCCCCCATTATGGTCATTTATTATTCTACCTATTGCTTCTCCAAACATCTCCATACAAGTTTGATTTTCATTCTTTTTGTTCTTTATGTATATTTTTTTCATTGTTACTTTTTAATGTTAAAAGACTAGCTTCTCCCTTTGGGAATTTACCAAACTCTAAGCTGTGGCCTGAGAGCAGAGTCACCCACATTGGCACCCGCAGTGTGCACTGCATTCAGTACAGAGGCCCTGGGTTGCCCATGAGCTCATATGGGTGGTGTCTGACCCTGTATCCCCTGCCCCAGAGCCCTGAAGTAGTGACCATGAGGGTAGTGACAAGGAAGGCTCCCCAGCACAGGGCAGAGCTGTGGAGAAAGGGGCCCAGTGCCTGCAGAGCCCGGCATAAAAACTACAAGTTGTGGAGAGCTGCAGGGAAGGCAGTACTCCTGGCTCTCCTGGTCCCCCTGAAAAAGTCTGTGTACTGTCCCCTTGGAAGTGGGGCGACCTGCTCCACAAGGTCCTAAGCCCACCCACGAGAGAGCAATGATGCATTTCTGAGGGCTCTTTGGAAATCTATCCCTACATACAAAGAGGCTTGAGATGGCCTTAGACCCTCAGCGACTCCTGGGGCCAGGCAGCTGTCAGCTGGGAAAGCCTGGGGGTCTTCGCAGCAAGTTGCCAGCCTGGCCTGAGGCAGGTAACAGTTTGCCCTTCTGAAGACAGCATTAGTGTGGTGGGCTCTCTGGACCCTGAGGTCCTGGTGAAGGCTGCAGCCCCCATGTACATCAGGGGTCCTTAAGAGCAGCTGTCCAAGAGCCCCGTGGGAGTGAGCAACCCTCCTCTCCTCATCCACATGGGCTTTATGCTGTGCTAGCTCTGGTCCCATGCCACATGCCCTGGGGTTCTCTGCTCATATTTGGAATATTTATACAGCAGATCTGAATCACGTTTTTCTACTAATAAGACCGCTAACATTGTTGTGTAGATAATCAGCGAGGCCTTTATGAAGTTTACACCTTTGCATTATTAAAGGATATAACAGTTCATGTGAACTCGCCAGCGTGTTTTGATTTTATTGGATAGTTGCATGTGCAACACAGTGTCAACCGAGCTCTTTCCACCTCTCTAGTACCTGATAACCAATTACCTAGCAAAGTTGTAGTTGTAGCCAAACAAAATCCTTGCCATTCCTCATGAAAGGCAGCATGCATTCTCCAGCCATCCTAAGAGGTGTTATGGGTTACTGTGGCCTTGGGTTACACAGCAGACAGAGGGAAGGGAAGATGTCCTTGCAAAATGGAGAAGGTGGTGGCTCAGGAGCAGGACATGTTCTGAGACACCAGATGTGCAGCTCCGGAGCAAGATCTTCTGATCACCTAAAAGCCTTTGCTTTTCACAGAGGCTGTCCAGGATCTGGAGATACAGAAACACTCAGAGAAGGTTCTTTTTGGCAGACTGTATTTTGTTTGCAATTACACTTAGACACATCTTGCAAGCCCCTGAGGCCAGCTGTCTGTGTAGTCATTCCCAGGAAGTGACAAACAGACATGTAAGGGATTTGGGCAAATCAGCATCATGCTGAGTGAACCATGCTGAGAATCTTCATTCTTGGGAGTCGCAGAAGGAACTTTGGTACCCACGTCCCAGGCATCTGTGACAGGTATGACCCATATTCCCAGTTGAAGGCACAAGAAAGCACGCGTACGTGAGCAGTAATTTGGGGGCAGGCCAGTACCTACTTGAGTGCCAACCTTGCCGAAGCCAGGAGCCACAGGATGTGGAAGCCCCTCCCCCATAACCTCACTGCTCAAAGCAGCTCTGGTCTCCAAGGCTGTGAAGGAACTGCTCCCTGGGAGCCTTTGCATGCAAGTGTTGCTCGGGTGAGTGAGTTAAGGTAACAGGGGAAAGAGAGAATGTCAAAGATAGATCCCTGAAGCTGTATTTTTCCCTCTTATGAAATGTTACATGACCTTTGTCCCAGCAGCTTTCCTGGACTAAATAATTCCTCTCAACCAAGAGGGCATCATGCTGACTTGCCCTGAATATCCTGGCACCTGTACACTCTCCTTAATTTACAGCTTCTTTCTATCAAGGCGGCCAGAATTCTTCCCATAGTGCAAGTAGTGCCTCGCTTCCTCTAGAAGTCTTGATGCTTAGCAGTGTTGGGTTCAGTGGTTCCTTTCTTTTAGGAGAGTCTTTGCTTTCTCTCAGTCTGTCACAAACATCAAGCAAAGTGTTTTGTCAGATCATTGGGTGAGAAACCCACTTCCTCCTTGGTGAGGGATTGCAGGAGTGATCAGCTGTGATTGACTGTGACAAAGGGGATGGAAGACCTAGAAAGGATGGACCTCACATGTAGGATCTGGAGTATGTGCTCAAATCCCAATTCCTGACCCTCACCCACAGTTAAAGGTGTTGGTTTTTCATACAAAAAAAAATAAAATCACAAGGATCATAATTAAAAAGAGAATCAACTGAGCATGTTAGTGGTCCAGAAAAAAGTCCTCAGCGGGCATTATGGAGACTGACAGGGAATCTGTCCCTGCTCTAGGTGATTAGAACAATTCACTTGAACAATAGGCTCGTATGGTTGAAGAGGACCCACAGACGCCCTCCACACAAGGCCCTGTTGCATACGGCACCTCCCAAGCATTACAGTATCAAAGCCAAAGATTTGTCCTCACTCTCTAGGATGTCTCCAACAAACAGGAGCTGGCCTGCACACCACCAGCTCTGATGGTCACAGAGCCGCCATCTTCAGCCCTGACCTACCCCATGACTTGCTGATTTGATGCAGAATAAGGTTTCTTGTTCCTCCTCATGGCAGATCTGTAACCATGTGGAAGCTGTGTTATGGTCTCCAGGGTAAACAGTCTTTCACACAGCAAATATCCTTTGTATATTTGGTGAGTCAAGGTTCTCCTAAGTACTAAGGAGAGCTATAGCAGCACCTTCTAGGGTGTTCTGGAGATGGCCAGAGGTAGTAAGCATGACAGAGAATGGTAAGACTGAATGGGAAATGTAGTAGGAAATGCACTGGAGGAACTTCACTAGAAAAGAAACCAGGGTAAAACAAAAAGTTGACATAGGGCCTGAGGCCAACAAGAGAGCAAACAGTGATACTTGAAAGTGCTCATCCAGGGGGAGTGTTCCAAGCAAAACAGTCAGGCCCTGGGGCAAAGATGTTGTGTGGTCAGCAGGTAGCATAGAGGCTAGCCGGCTGAATGACGGGAAACCAGGGTCCTGCCATCGTTAGCACAGGTCAGAGAGGTGGGCAAAGTCCTCAGAATATGCAGTGCCCTGGCCAGGCAAAGGCTTTAAATTTTACATCAAATGAAAGGAGAGGCTACTGTGCTACTGTGGTCTAGTGCCATAGTGCAGCCTTTTCACCCACTATCTCCACTCTCCGTCACCCTTAGACCCAGTGTGGCCTGCAGCTGCATCTGCTGAGCCCAGAACAAAATCTGTCCCAGTTGCATCCTCTCATGCATGCAGAGCAAAGACTCCATGTTTATGTGTCAGCCTCAGAATGCAGAATTCATATCACTGAGTCCAAAACTGCAAATGGAGCCCACATACACAAAAAACTTACAGCCTCTGCGGGAAGTAGGCACTTCATACCTACTAGATACTGAAGTCAAAAAAGGCTACAGTAGCTTCCAGCCCAGTGTCATGTATGGGCTGGAGAGAAATTACAAGGCCTAAATGATGTCCCCATTTGGGGAAACAGCTTTGGATCCTAAAGAGGGAGAGGGCTTGCACCCTTCTCTGCTCTTTAGGGTGCAAAGCAGATGGATGAGGAAATGGACAGGTGGCTTTGTTATACAGCCAAGCAGATGGGCCTCTGCATTTTAGATAGCTTTTGAGAAAATGCCCCACTCTCACTGAAGGCTGGTTTCCTGCTGCAAATGCCCAGAAACAAGGTAGCCAGAGGCCCTCACCTGTCTCAGGCCTTCCTGCAGGAATGGATCAGGGTAGGGAGGGCCAGCCAGAAGGCCTGAGGAGGAAAGGCTGGGAAGCCAGCCAAGGTCCCATAGAGGCTGTAGCATTTGGGATCCAGGGAGACTCCTCCAGCTCAGGCCCTGCTGCACCCAGAAAAATAGGTTGTGAGTGACCCCTTTGCACCATTCTGGTCAGTGGCTGGTGACCTGGATGAAACTGGAGGAAGCTGTGGAGTGGCACTGCCTCTAGATAAGCTCTAGAGTACCTGGGCAAGGGCCCTGCAGCACGCAGAGCAGCGCACTCCGGAGCACAGAACGGCAGCCTGCCTAGTGCTACTTACCTTGGGTTATGTGACCTTTGTCTTATCTCCCATGACCATGACTTTCCGGCCTCTTGACTCATCAGAGAGAGCCAAGCACAGGGCTAGACAGGGCTCAGCCTCAAGCCATGCTGGCCCCGGTTCCCAGCTCACATCCACAGACCTTTTTCCAATGACCCTTGAGACAAGGTTCTGTTAGTACAATGCAGCTGTACATAGTTCTGGGCCTATGGTCTTCCAAAGCAAAATGAATCAGAAGTGTCCATTATTCTGTCTGGGATCCTTATGTCCCTGTGGACTCAAGCAAAGCCCTGCAGAGGTTCCTGCTCCCTGTAGCTCTATTCCTATCTCATAAAGACTAACAAAAACCACCAAGAGGCCATTTATTCCATCCCAAGCAAGTGACATCCCCAATGGCCACACAGAGCTGAGAGCCTAGCCTCTCCTGTGACAGTATCAAGGGGGATTTGACACGGTGGGCAGGAGGACTAGACAGACAGGCTAAGGTTTTCAAAGTGAGGCCAGCTGGAAGCAGGGGGCTGTGTGCTGCCAGGAGGTAAGAACGTATCCGTCCGTGTGGACGGATGTGAGTCTGTGTGGCCTGCATGTGAGTGTGCCTGTCTGTGTGAGTGCGCAGTTCTGGGTGTGTCAGCTGGTTTTCCTGAAGTCTGACCCGAGTGTGCTTGGCTCCCAGAAGGTGAGTATTCCCAGACCCTTTACCTTGCCCACCAGACCTGGGGAGGCTGCTGCTTCTCCAGAGACACATGGGCTGCATTCCTTTTGGTGGGGTACAGCAAAGGTGTGGGTGTGGGGGTCTTGTGAAACCAGCATAGTCCAGTTTGGGGACTAATAATCCTAAGAAAGGGAGAAGGGAGTCAGTACGGGGCACCCTCCTGTGCCATAAGTCACAAGGAAGACCTAGGAACACTATCTGGAACACTCCCTCACTTCAGAACCACTGCCTAGCCTGAAGCCAGGACAGTGCCACCTTACCCCCAGCACCCTGTGAGCACACTGCTGGGCCCTCCAGCTGCACTGTCATCCAGTGCCCTTGGCCACAGCCCAGCTGGGCTCAGCCTGCACCCTGCAGTCTCAGACAGGCTCTAGGGGCTCATGATTCTGGGAGGACTCAGGCCTTGAGAACAAGGTAGAGACCTGGCCCCCAAGCCTAAGCACACCCTCACTTGGGAAGCCTGCGTCCACTCCTGAGATGAGATGAGGCTGTCACCTCTCCCTTTGGAGGATGTACAGGGACCTTGTTGTCTCCACACCGTGCGGAGAGCAGCCCCAGGAAAGGTGTTACTCTGGGTAACAGAGCCCCGGCCTTGTGCTCTGAGCCTCGACCTGCCCTCTGGGCTGTGGCTTGCAGGGTTTGCAGAATTAGGACTCCATTCTCAGCCTGTTAACCTTAGGCCCTCTCTTCCTCACTTAAGCCAACGGCAGCCCCACAGCAGGCCTGAGCACTGGGGCCATCGTGGGCATCCTCATTGTCATCTTTGTCCTGCTGCTGGTGGTTGTGGACATCACCTGCTACTTCCTGAACAAGTGTGGCCTGCTTATGTGCATCGCTGTCAACCTATGTGGAAAAGCTGGACCCGGAGCCAAGGGCAAGGACATGGAGGAGGGCAAGGCTGCATTCTCGTGAGTGAGACCCAGGCCCTGCTGAGCTCTGGGCTCGGCCCCTAGCCAAAGGCCCAGCAGCTGTGCCACCTCTGAGCCATTCACCACCACCACTGCAGTGACCTTTCCTCCACCTTCACTTTCCTCATTTGGAAGCCCTGAGTGGTAATATACACTAGAAAAAGCCTCCCCATGTGTGATCTTGAGCAACTTAGAGTTACAGGTGACCTGTTTGAAAAACAGGCTCTTAGGCCCAGCTCCCCATCTGGCACAGCAGAATCTGACCAAAGTTTGAAAACTCATGTGAAAATCAAAATATACCATAGGACCAGTATTTGAGGGATACACTCACCCAAATTTTTTCTTTCCTTGATTCATTCATTGATATATCACTCAACAATTACTCAGCCAGCAGCTAGGAAGGAAGGACAGGGCATGATTTCCAAGCTGGGGGTATGATAGCAAACCAAAAGGATAAAAATCCCTGCCCTTGCGGAGCTAGCCATCTAGAGATTGTTCTGTCCAGCGGCATCTGGGGAGAAACAGATGTTGAGTGAAAAGCCTTTGGAGACCCTTACAGGGCCGGGCTGTGGTGGAACAAGGTGAAGGGGGACAAAATGAGAATGGGTGGCCCAACGCTACCACATGCCTCGCACTGCACATTCACAGATACATCCGTGCTATGGCAGCTACTTGGACTGCCATTGTACATCCCCCACCTCCTTTCATTCTCATAGTATCTAGGCCAGGCACATCCAACTCTGCTTCATCTCAAGATGAGAAAACTGAAGCAGGGGTAATTTGTTTATGCCTTGGGTCACACAGCTCCCAAGGGTCGGGCTGACACTCAAACGCTTACACCTGGTCCTGGATGTTCACCCTGCAGCCTTGGGTGAGGTCTCGCTACCCTGAGCCATTGCTGCCTTCCCTGAGGACCACCCTCCTGTCCCAAGGTGTAACTGGAAGAATTGTCTTCACAGGAAAGATGAGTCCAAGGAGCCCATCGTGGAAGTTCGAACTGAGGAGGAGCGGACCCCCAACCATGATGGAGGGAAACACACAGAGCCCAATGAGACCACACCGCTGACAGAGCCCGAGTATGTGGGGGGAGGGGCTGGCCTGCCCTCAGTAGAGCCACACCCTACCTTGCCGTCCTCCCCCACCCTTCATGCCTCCCACTGGCCAAACCAGGACTCTTTCCTGAGCCACCCCAGGAAACCTGCTTGGCAAGCCAATGCCTGACCCCACTCTCTCTAGAGAGAAGGCATTCTTGGTTCTACTTGGGTTGGCTCTGAGAGCCACTGCAAGGCTCCGTGCACAAGTGGGGATCCCTGAACCCATTCCAAGTGGCACTCTGATTCTGGAAATGTTTTAAGAGGGCAAAACCTGACTGAAAAAGGCTTAGCTAACATTTTAGGGATTCTAGGGTTTTCTCTTTCCTTCCTCTAAAACCCAAGAAGTTGAGAACCTACCTGGTTAAATCTCTTGGCCCTCATCTGTTCCAAAGCATCAGGATTCCTGATCAGCTGTACTGTATTTAGGAAAATACCTGCCTGGCTATGGAAGATCCTATGGGTTAGAAGGCAGTAGAGTACCACAGAACCACAAAAATCTGGATATGGAAGAAGCCACGGCTCTTAGGGGCCTCTCAGAGCACACAGCAGCTGCCTGACTCCTGACTGTCCCCATCTCTGCCCCAGAAGCCTGCAGGGCAGCTGAGCCTCATTCCTCTGGGGCCCAGGGAGCCTAGAGTAGATGGACCCTGGGCTGAAGTCCCAGAGTGGAGACCCCGGTTGGACATCAGAAAGTCTCAGATAGGCTTTGGGGACAGGAGCCCTGTGCAGGGGGAGGGAGGTCAGCATGGAGGAAGGGCTAGCAGGTCCCTTGACACTGCCATGTTCTTCGTTGTCTCCTGTGTCCTCTTCTGCCCACCTCCTGGGCGTGTGCCACCTCTCAGCGTCCTCGTTCTCTGTGGACCTGTGCTCCTGCCTGTGCATGCCCACCCACAGCCCCTCTCCATGGCTTCTGCCCTGCTGCCAGCTTCTCTGTCATGTTTCAGCTTTCATTGTCTATTTTCTTCTACTTCCTGTCCTCTCCACAGGCTACCTGCTGACACAACAGCCACTGTCGAGGACATGCTGCCTTCTGTCACCACCGTCACCACTAACTCTGACACTATCACCGAAACCTTTGCCACTGCTCAGAACAGCCCCACCAGTGACACCACCACCCTGACTTCCAGTATTGCCCCACCAGCCACGGCTGTGCCGGACTCAAACTCTGTGCCGGCTGGCCAGGCCACCCCTTCCAAGGGGCCTGGTGTCACCACCTCCTCCCAGTCCCCAGCCCCCAAGGTTGCGCCCCTTGTTGACCTGAGTGACACCCCGACTTCAGCCCCTGCTGCCAGTAATTTGTCCTCTAGTGTTCTGGCAAACCAAGGAGCTGTCCTCAGCCCCAGCACCCCAGCCAGTGCAGGGGAGGCCCCCAAGGCCCCTCCAGCCAGCAAACCGACCCCTGCACAACCCCCCACCCAAGCAGGGGCAGCTAGTCCGCTAGCAGCAGTGGCTGCCCCTGCCACAGAAACCCCCCAGACTAAGCAGGAGGCTCCCAGCACCAAAGGCCCGGACCCAGAGCCCACCCAACCCAGCGCTGTGAAGAGCCCACCCGAGGCAGCCACAGCCCCTGCTAGCCCGAAGAGTGAGGCTGCCTCCGTCAGCGCCACAAACCCTTCCCAGGGCGAGGACTTTAAAATGGACGAAGGGAACTTCAAGACCCCAGATATTGACCTTGCAAAGGATGTTTTTGCAGCCCTGGGCTCTCCTGCTCCTGCCGCTGGGGCCAGTGGACAAGCCCCCGAGCTTGCTCCTTCCACTGCCGACAGCTCTGTGTCACCTGCACCAGCCAAGACCGAGTACGGCCTCTCTTTGTCTGCTGTTGTCAGGTTGTGTCCTGTGGTGGTGTGCGTCTGTGCTGTGCTGTGTCCTTCTTATTAGATGTGTCCTCAGCCTCGCTCAGGGCTTCTCCGAGGCAACTGTCAACCAAGGGGCTGGGCAGAGGCAGAACAGGGGCAGGCAGGAGGGCCTGGGCAAGCAGAGCAGCCGCCCGCTCGCTAATTAGGCCATGGTAATTATATTTCATCCTTATCAGCCGAGCAGCGCTTCTGCTTTCCCTGGGGTGCCTTGCAGTCAGGCCGCTGACAAGCATAGCTTGGGGAGGCTCTGAGGAGGCCAAGGTGCCCTTCTCTGCCTCCCTGGGCATAGTTGGCATGTTATCCATGGCCAGGCTGTGTCCCCTCAGCAAGGCGGTGGTGTGCAGGAAGGAGGAGGCAGCCCCTTGGGCTCCTTCCCAGGGAGGATGCAGTACAGGGCCTGACACACGCTGGCTGAGGTGCCTGCTCTTCCCCACCCAACCCAGCTTTTGCTGCTCTCAGAGGGGCCTGTAGGACCAGAGGCTGCCGAACCCCAGATGCCTGCTGAGTCCAAGAGAAAGGCCTACACCTCTAGGTTTCCTAAATGTGATGCCCGCAGGTCTTAGTCTGGGGTCTGCACCTGCTCCCCTGTGTCCTTAGGTCTGACTCTTGCTCCTAAGACCCGAGGAGGCAGAGTCAGACCTGGAGGTTCCTGTGCCTGCCCCAGGTAAGCTGTCATGCTGCCGTTAAAAGCTACAAACAGACCCTCACAGGTTCCCCCGAATGGCAGCATCAGGAAATGGAGTGTGCCACAGCCTTGCCTGCTCCTTGGCAGCAAGCAAGGCTCCTCTCTCCCCTTGCCAAGCTCCTGAAGAAAGTGTCCTCCCTACCTCTCCCAGGCCACCCTAGAGGCACAGCCCTCACAGCTGCTGGGCATGAAGAGGAAGCCCAAGAGTCGCCTGGACGCTTTTAAAAATCACTTGTCCAGGATTCGGGGCATCATGGGGTTCCAAGCATGCTTCTGGGTTGGAGATGAGGGCTGTGGCCAGAAACCCCCGAGGGCCAGGCCAGAGATGGGAGAGGTCTGTTGTCTGGGGGCTCAGCAGTACTGTTTTGTGATTCTCTGCAGGAAGGGCCCAGTAGAAGCAAAGTCGGAGTGCCAGGAGTCAGAAACAAAACCAGCGCCAGCCGAAGTCAAGACGGTCCCCAACGACACCACACAAACCACAGCGGAGAATGAGAGCAAAGCATGACGGGCGGTGAGAGGCGAGCCGAGATCAAAATAAAAAGTGACAGCAGCTTCACCAGAGCGTCTCCAATGCCACACACACACACACACACACACACACACACACACACACACACAATCTCATTCCTCTAGTGTCTTTTGCCTTTAAAAAAAAAAAAAAAACTAAACAGATAAACATGGGATCTCCTTTTTGTAGGTCTATAGAAAGGGCTCCTTTGTTGCGCGCTCACTTGTAAGAAAATGAGACAAAAAGGTTAAACCCACAGCCAAACTAGGACACTCCGTTCCCTGAAACCATTTAAAAATCAAACAAAAGGACCCTGAATTAAGAATCTAGGAAGCTCAGAAAAAAAAAAAAAATCTAGGTTCAGGAAGAGCACACTTGGTGTTACCCAATTGGCATAGACCAGTTTCAGAGAAATCCTTTCAGGCACTAAGACTAACCGAATGAACAAAGTCCACAGTTTATTTTTATACTTTTAGTCAAGTTCAGACTCTGTAAAACCTCATAAATAAGTTATAATTTCTGTTCACTTTGTATTTGTTCAGTATGCAAAGTGTGTCACCCTTTCTAGCTGAATTCAGTTCCCACATAGACTTGTTTTGTAGAAGAATGCCAAATTGCAGCTTCTGGGGATAGATCTCAATTTGCAGTATTCAGACTTCTTTTGCTTTCTTTTTCTTTCATGCATTGTTTTTGTTGGGGGTTTTCCTTTTCCTTCCTTTCTGCCAACTTTGTTTTCCAGTGTTTACAAGTTGACAACTGTTTGACTTCGGTTGTGTTGAAATGTCCATGTAAAATAGTTGCCTTTTTTTTTTTTTTTTTAAGTAACTGATATCGCCTAGAGGTTGATGGGATCATCCCAGGCTTGCGTCAGCACAGGGCACCAAGAATAAAGATGACTGTTTACAGTGGCTCTTCCCCCACCCCATTCTGATTGTCATTTTTTCATCTGTGTCCAACTCAGGTGAAAAAGAGCCATCTCATTGTGGAATGGTTTGGCCTTTTGAGTTGGGATTATTTTGTGTTTCTTTGGGGGTTAGAACACTTTCGGATGAGCTGCCACTTGCCTGTGTCTGTAACAGGCCCTGCCTCCCGGGCATCAGCGCCCTTCCTTCTGAAGGACTCCTTAGGCTTTGTTGAATGAAGCAGAGAAGATTGTATAGTTGGGGCTGGTCTTGGTGAACACACATTTTTACCCCAAACATCCCCTTTTTGTAGAAAGCCAAATAAAATACATACCTACCATTTCCTTTTGAGCCCAGAATCTAGATTTGAGCGGAAGAGCATGTGTGCTTCAGGGAATTAGTGTCTTTTTTTGGAAATCTGTTGAAGTAAAGTAACATCAGCCTTCTGTTCACTTAGGCAGCATTTGTAGAAACAAACAAACAAACCTATTGTCTGGAGTCATAACACAACTTTCCTGGATTGGAAACCAAGTGGGGGGAAAATACAGAAACTTTAAGGGGGATGGGAGGGGGGAGAAGGGAAAAGCCAGCCCTTTGTATAGAAATTTTGCTTTTGTTTCTCATTCTACTTTAGAACTGCAAGCTTGTGCACTGTGGATGCGTGAATATTTTAGTGTGAAACGTGTTTTTGTCATAGTATTGAAATAAAACTTCAACATAGTTTGGTTGTGGAAGGTATAGCAGATAGTTCAGAAAAATATTCAGGAAACAAAAATAACTCTTATAAGGAATCGAAGCCTTTAAACCAAGACAATGACATATAGACAAAGATGATGAAGAGGATGCTAAGTCAGCTGAAAGCGATCCTCTGGCATGAGTTCCTTTCCTAAGGTGCAAAGCAGCAAGAGTTTAGGGTGGCAAAACCACCTCTGCATCCATTCTGGGCCGCGCACCCCCATGTTCTGACGCTTCTACAGGCCAATCAGTGGCGATGCTAGCTTATCATTTCAAACTGTGAAAAATAAGGGTCTTGTCATTTGCTAAATGTGGGGTTATTTTGCATTTTCTCAGCTCCTGGGGATGGAAATGGAGGATCCCAGAATATATAGTCCTGGCCCCTTTGATTCTAGGGCCCACAGCGATCTGTAATTCAAAGGCACAGGCTCTTGGGAAACAGTATCGAAGGGAGACAGCTCTTTGAGCACAAGCAGATTTGGAAAGTGGGCACCGAAGACAGAGAGGGACTGGTGGTGAGGGGTGGACACTCTGGTCATGAGCTGTCCAGTGGCATCAGTTTCTCATCTTAGGACCTTAGTGTTTTGACTAGCGAGGCCATGGCCATGCTACACCTCCTAGAGACCACATATTTCACTGTACATGGTTGTGGTTGAGCAAACCAATTTGGATTCTGATGCTTAGGTAGAGTCAACCCTCAGACAGTCTGGCCCAGTGCAGCTGACCCTCAGCCCCACCCCAGAACCCTGGCCCTACCATCGGCTGATACCCAAGACTGCCCACACTTCAGTCTGCCTCTCTTGCATTGTTTATTTGTCTCAGCATGCATGAGCTTTCCTTTCTTTTACTTTGTAAAGATCAATGCTTTCTATAAATTCAAAGAGTCACTTTATTTTCAAGATGTCCTATCTTTTATGTTAAGAGATAAAAGTGTATGGTTTTTCTTTTCAAATTCTCCAGAGGAGACACCAACTCGTTCAGTTTCAGTGTCAGTGTGTCTATATGTGTATGTGCCATACATATGTATTCACATAAAGATCGTCATGGCCAAGTTCTGCGGGAGGGCACTTGGGTGCCATGAGCAGGGTCTCCCACTGCTGAAGGGCCTGGTGTATATAGTGCAGCTTTGAAGTGGAGCTCTATTTTCACACTTTTCTATGGAACCTTCCATGTCCCAGCTCTTCGCCCTAGGCTGTCTGTCTACATGGTGGTTTTCAGACCTCCATTAACATCCCTACCCGACATTCTGTACTTTGGGGGCCTTCTCTCTTGTTATAAAACTTTTTACCAAGTGAAACATCAACACCACCTTTGTTTCCATTCTCACTGGTGTAAATACTGAGTACTAACTGAGAATTTTGACTTTGCATTTGGTCAGAATACTTGTGTTCAATAAAAACTGAAAGAAAAAAAGCAATTATGGTCAAGCTGGGATTTCTTTCCATTTGGTGTCCATTAATGGGAATCAAAGGCAAAATGCAAACATGCTTGTTTTATTTTTCGTGTGTATTTTGTTTTCACTTTTTCATCTGTGCACAAGGTCAGTTAGCTCCAGTGTTGCCCAGATAATGGGTTCAGCTTCCTCACAGGCTAACAGAGAAGTCCTAGATCGGCAGGGCCAAGCTTAGACATTTCATTCAGATCATGGTTCTTCCCCCTCCTAATTGACCTTGGAAGTGTTACTTAGCTCTCCAAGAGCCAAGTTCCTCCTTTTACAGATGAGAAGATGAGAAGTAGGTAGAGAACTGAGTTAAGTACTGGTTGATGAACTAGACAGTTACATGAAGGGCTAGTATAGTACTTTCTTGGCTAAAGGAGGTATCAGGAAGTAGTTCTTAAGCTGTGGAACTAAGAGTTTCTGGCAGAGCCCAAAACTGTGGAAGGCCATCGAGTGTCCTAGGACCCCAAATATAAGCAAGTGCTTCCTGCTAGGACTCGTTGCATTTGCACGGATCTGAGGGTGCCATCTCCTTTATTCTGTGTCACAGGTACCTAACTTGTGTTCAAATAACACAGTCACATGCATCTATGTGAGTTCTTCTGCCATGTATCTCCAGTTGCCTGGGGGGGAGGGGGTGGTGACTGGGAAACAGAAATACATTACTTATGAAGACTGGCATAAGACAAGGGATGATGATCCTCTCTACTGATGCATGAGGGCTTCCCAAGGCTCACTTCTCCAGATCCATCTTGCAGCTTCATTCAGAAAATATCAAGCATCTCCAAGGTGCTCAGCTGTTGAGATTCAGTGGTTGAGAAAAACACCTGTCCGGTGGAAGCTATATTCAAGTGTGGGAGTGAAGCAAACAGCAGACGCTTCAAACACCTAATGTGGTGTGGTGCTCATTAGGCCATTCACAGATATTTCTGCTCTCCTTTTACCCCTTCCAGCATGGAGTGGGACTGAGCTTCTCTGCTCTCTTACTTCTCTACACAGGAAGAGCAGGTACCACTTTTGTTCCAACCCTCCTCCCCCAACAAAGTGATCAGCAGAGCTTCAGATGGTGGAGGTGCGCTGGCACAAGCCTGGTGTGAGGGCCATGAACAGGCTGAGTGGTACAGAGAGCACCTGAAGGACAGACTGGGTGGCTGCCAGGGAGGCGTGTGGCAGCAGGCACATGTGTGCATGTATGCATCATGGGTTTCACTGATGAGAAGGCTGCTATTTAACTAATACAGTCTACAGTAGTCTTGAAATGATACATACCTACTGACACAGAAGGTGTCATTTTTGCTCAAGTCTTGCATCCATGGTCCCAACTCACAAAGGAGTGTGGCCCCAACTTGAATGTTGGTTGAGATGTTCACTTACAAGTGAGAGAACAATGAAGCCTGATGGCACAACCACTCATTTAGCAAGAGTGCAAGTGACTTGTCTTTAATCACCTTAAATTTCCAGTCTGGTATAAGTTTTTGGGGGGAGGGAGAAAGGGTCTACAGGGTGTTCAGGGTCTCACTACTAGACTGGACTGGTAGTGATTCCCTGTTTTCAGCCTCCAAAAGAGCTGGAATTACAGGTGCACACCACCATGCACAGTCTCAATCACTGCCTCAGTACACCCCCGGGGGGCAGGGCCATCACGGCAGACCAGGGGATCAAGCCCCCGGACCCTGTGCCTGCTTGCAGATGCTTTAATCTGCTGAGTTATTTGGCCAGTCTTCTGGTATAAATTTTTGAAGACTAGAAAAAATGCTGTCTCAAGTGCTTTGCGTTTTTTATATTGTAATGGGTGTAGTCATGACGTGCCTTTATATTGCATCTGAATTCTAACTGGTTACCCCATCACTGACTTAAATCCAGAAAAGCACAAAAGTAAATAAATAAATAGACCTCACTTTGTAGCTCTTACTAATGTCATCAGTGTGTGAACTGATTGCAATATGGCATCCTCGGGTGATGATTTAGTTGAGTTCAGTAGCGTATTATTAAATAGTATTTCTACCATGCAAACATAATCATAAATAATCAAGGACACAGATCATAGTATACAGAACAATATTAGTTCTATAATAATAGCAAAATGTTTAAGAAGTGACATGTAACTAATGGCTTTTATAATCAAACCTTTAAAATGGTGGTAGCAACTGGCTCACCAACTTTCTAAAACTTTAATGATTGGCTCTCTGCGTCTAATGTAAGCTAGAGAAATCTTACATAATAAGCCACTTAATTTGGGGATTTGTTATGGTATTATTTAACTTATCACAGCTAAATCAGAGAATAGTAGTAAATTCTATGGAGAATAACATCCAGGTATTAAAGGATTAAGGAGAATTATTTTACATGGGGCGGGCAGGCAGTGTCATCCTTTTTGAAAAGATAACATTTGAGCAGTGACCTGGAAGGAGTGAGGAGCTGAGCCGTTCAAATATCTGACGGGCTGCAGCTCAGGCCCTGCAGGTGGCAAACACAAAGGTCTAAGAGGCATTTTTGAGGAACAGAGAAGGAAGCCAGCACAGCCAGAGCAAACTGTGGGATGGGCTGGCAAGTGGACAGGTAGCAAGGGAGCAGAGCTATCTAGGAGCCAGATCACATAGCTCGTGCAGGCCACTGGGGAAGTGTTTCCTTTTGCTTCAAGAGACATGGAAGCCCAAAGGAAATTTCTGAGTGTAAATCCAGCATGACTTGAGTTTTAAAATAATCACTCTGGCTGCTGAATGTGTAACAAACCACAGAAAAGCAAAAAGAAGAAGGAGACTACTAATCAGGATGCAGTGACCCAAGTGGGACAAAGTGACCAGCTGGGAGCCAGCTAGTTCCCATGCAGGGTAAGTGGTGGCCATGTTCTGCACACACACAGCCAGACTGCAGAGAGGGCTGGATGTGAGTGTGAGGGAGACCTCAAGAAGGACTTGAGGGGTTGATGGCTAAGCAAAGGGTAGAGCCGCTTCTTCCAAAAGAAGAAGAAGAAATAGATATGAGGGTGTTTTTAAAACTGAGAGTGACCACTCTAGTTTTGAAAAGACATACAAGAATGGTCCACATATAGCATATATTTAAAACCAGAGGCACTGGGGAGATAGCCTAGAAAATGATTTGGAAGATAACTGAACACAGAACTTGGGAATGAAAATTCACTCACAGGCAGCACTCTCCCGGGGGAAAACTGTGCCATCCGCACCCGCACCTTAGGGAACAATGGTGGAGAGACAGTGACTCCAGATCTCCCTTCCAGAGTACCTTCTTCTTAATCCGTTGACAGAATCTGCCTCTACCTATCCTGCTGACTGCCATGCATGGAGAATAATAAATTTGTGACCCATAGGGAGAAAAAGATATCCTGGGAGTCCTGTCATCCTGCTATTTCTCTAGTCTCCCCTGCCCTACTGAGTGCCTACCAGTGCTCCCAGACCCATGAAGCCCCTGTCCTGGAGGGCATTTAGAGACGCTGCAGTTACTTGGCCTGGGAAGACTGCCTTTGTGGAAGGAGATCCAGCCTCTTCCCTGTGCTACAGGACAGGTACAGCCAGACGCCTCAGGTTCCCAGTAAGAGCAAAGCTCCTGCATAGTCCTCATGCAAGCTGAACATGGATGGCAGAAGCTAAACAATCCAGTGAGGGAGGCCCTATTGGAATCTGTCTAGCTTCTGACTATCCATTTGCCTTGATGAGGATAAAGTGACCTGTGCAGAATGGGAATCTTATTATGCTATGCCCATCTTCCCAATGGCTTTCAGATTCACCCAACAAAACTACAAAACCCTTACAAGGCCAAACACCACCCATATCAGTCAGGCCTTACTTACTGTTCATTCTGAGCACCTCTCCAACTTGCACCTATGCTGTAGCCCTGCTGAACTACTTGTAAATCTAAAATGATCTACATCTTCCCCCACTTCTGAGAACTTGCAAAACTCGTATTTCATTTCTCTTGAATGTCCAAAATTGAAGTTGAATACACAGTTCATGGTAGCTTCAGTAGCATTTTTAAGGATAGCCCAATTGCATGGGTCAAGGGCTAGATGAGATTACAGGAATCTAAGATACTTTGCCTCACCTCAGGGACTCTGAAGGAAATAGGAGCCCTCTCATATTGCCTGTACTTTTCCATGTAAACCTGTATCTTTTATAAGCTCATGGGCCAATTCAGATGATCCACATCTGTTTCCACTGTTAACCTGAATGGCTTCAATCATATGTGTGGGCAAGAGAGCACTGGGACAGCAGTTAGTGGATCAGGATGATGTAGGAGCCATGGAAATATCAAGAGGTTATGGGGGAAGCCAGGGTAGACTCCAAACAACATTAAGAAAAATATTCTCCAAGGTGCAGCAGCATGTGGTCAATGAACATTCCAGAAAATATGCATGATTCTGCTGGGATAATTGTCCTGAGCTATATGCAGAACCAGGCATCAGAGTTCATTTCTTTTGTTGTGTCCCTACGAACTTGACTTGAGCTCAGATAATACCACAGAAAGAAAATAAGGATGACCACATGACTGCCTTCCCTATTAGATGTGGTTGGGGGAAGATTAAGGATGGAAGACTGGGAGACATATCTGAACAAAAATGACACTGCGGTTGCAATTTTGATTTCTATGTCCCTCGCACATTCCCCAGCTATACTCTAGAAGTCCATGTGATGACCAGCAAGTTTCATTCTTCCATTTCTCCATCACTGAGTGTCAGTGATGCCCAGCTTTATCTTGTTTTCCCCTGGCAATACCAATCCCTAAAGAATACTACTTTTACCTAGACTGCCCCAGCACCTGGGAGCAGGTCGGAATCTTCTTCCTCTGATCCTCACACTAGTCTGTCTCCTTCACCCATTGTAAGGCTCCTGACATCAGATCTGCACTGTACAATCTTGACTGTGCCCCTGTTGTGAAGACTTGGCTCTTTGCTCCTGACCCTCCACTTTTCTTCTATGTCTACCATTAACCTGGGTGACATCAATGGTTCGAGTGGGCAAGCACTCTAACCTGCAAGCCCCTCAGCATGACCTTCTGGTCTCCAGTGGCCCTGCTCTTCATTCTCTGCAAGCCATCCCATCTCCCAGCCAAAGCCTAGACCTTACCATCCGTCACTTCAGCCATCCAGCTGGACCAAAACTCAGTCCTTCACTGCTCTCCAAGAAGTGTTCACACTGAGCTCCTTCCTTGCATGTATTCTTCATCCTTTCTGGGGCTTCTGTGAATATTTTGACTTAAAGGGCCAATTGAGGCCAAGATCGATTTGGGGAAAGTCAAGACATTTCTGCAGGAGACAGGAACAAGTTGTTGAAAATTAGCAGTATTGCTCAGCAGTTGATGGGCTTGTTGAGAGTCACCTTAAGGATGTACTGGTATGAATAGATTTTCCCCTTATGTACACCCTCCCTTCAGTTCTCTTTGTATTCCGCTTCCATTCTCTGGTTCAATATTTCAAGAGTTCACTCACGCATGACAGAAACTCTTGTCTCAGTGTTCTTGAGTTGCATCTGTCTTACAAACTCTAGCTCCAGAAAGATCACATGGTCTAGAAAACAGAAACTCTATCAGGATGGTATGGTTTGGTGGGAATCCACCTATCTAGGTACATCTGTACCAAAAATTAACTACCTATCCAACAAATGTCTATCAGGAACCTGTTCAAGGCCAAAGTTGTTCTAGGGGAATAAAAGCCATCATGCCACTTACATTTTTTTTTTTTCTTTTTCCTCTCATTTTATTGAAGTACAAATGTCACTCAGACAGTTTCAAGACACCTTAACAATACAGATTCAATAAATTAATACACTGCAAAATGTTTTCATAACGTTTTGGTATTGTACAAGGTGCATACATGATATTATATTTACAGATATTATTTTAGCAGATATCTCTTATCAGTGAATTAAGACTGTAGCTGCTTACTTATTTTTTATACCTAAATTATATCAAAAATTCAATAATTATTTTCCTAGTGGATGAATGTAGTACTAGAAGCCAACATAATATCCTGTCCAACCACCATTAGTGCAGATCTTGCCTCTCATAGAATTATGTAGAAGCACAGCATTATCTATCCCAACTGTACTGTCTATACACACACATCATGATTTTTTCTTTCTACACCCCTTCCTTTGTCTACACCTGTCAAAAGTGGGCACTCCATTGACATTGAACTAACTTAGGTGCTTGAACTCGACAACACAATCCAACACCGTCCAGCATTCTACAACCATAGTGAGTTACTCAAAGAAATTGTCGACCATAGCCATTTACAGCTCAGCTTAATATTATGGCCTCATGATGTATACTTCATTTTTATACTTTTCTGCTGGATGGTTAAGACCTAGGTAGATCAAGACTTATATACCAACACATGAACTTTATATTTCCTATGTGGTCAGTGAAGTCCTCTCAGGGTTTATCTTGT